>JAQIXG010003415.1:0-14957 GCA_034700105.1 Oconnorella tubifera | reverse complement strand
AGAGAGAGAGAGAGAGAGAGAGAAAGAGAGAGAAAGAGAGAGAAAGAGAAGAAAAGAAAAGAAAAGAAAAAAAGAGATCAGAGAGCGCTATAAAAGTGATAGAGAAAGATAAGTCACTTCTTTCTTAATAAATTCTCGTATGGATTATATTCGTTTGTGGTTCATCAAAGTGCAATTCCCGTTCATTTAATATTGTCTTGAAATTTACTGATGAAATTATTTATTATCTTCGCTTTCTTCGATTGTATTAACTTTCACGAGATATAATAATATGCCTGCGGGATCAGTTTAATAGAGCGCTATTTGTTTCACATACAATGAAAGCATTATGTATTTATTCAGAGAGTATTCACGAAATAATATTAAGTCAAATGTATTCCTAAAATAGTATTCAGAAACAGCTCTAAATGTTCAGTCAGAACAGTGAAAAGTCAGGCTCTTGAATTTCATGAAATTCTTCAAAATTATATCTGCAATTAAAACACAATTATTCCCTAAATATTTATTTCCGACATTGCAAACAACTTGCCTTACGAATCTTACTTGCCGGTTAATATATATATTTGTAGGATAATTTAGGTTTTGTGTTTTGTATAATATACGCATATTTGTAAGATAAAAAGATACAAAAAATGATTTGTTGAGCAGGAATTTTGAACTCCAGATTTTCTGCCAAGAGGCCACTTGCAGATTCATTGAGGGATAATTTATACCTATGTATAATAAATGTTTAGTCAACTTAATATTCAAAATATTTAATTTTAATGTTGAACTTTGTTCAATGCATACATTCTAGGATATGAATCTAAGTCAAATAATAATTATCTAAATCATAATGTGTTTAGTATTTTTGTAAACATATCTTCCATGATTTTGGTAACTATACGAATCCCCAAATGACAGCTTTGGCTTCCAAAATTTCATTTTTAGCTTATGCTACATTTTACTAAATATGCTTTAATTTCAATTGAGGTTTTACATTTAAGTTTTCCAGCATACTATAATGACTTATTTCAAGCTGTCTGCGTTTTTTATTAATTTATGACTTACTATTTAGACTATTTTTATTCATTCTTATTCTAAATCAGGGTAGAAGGGATGGGGCTGTAATCAGTGCATAGCATTATAAAAATTATGTTTTAATTTTTGGATGGCTACTGATACTGATTTAAATCAAATTAAATTTTTGCTGCTTGTTCAATTTATGCATAATTTATACTATTCTAAGATTGATTACAAATCGACCTTGTTGCAACCTTACCTTTATTTGATCAAGTTCAGCATGATTCAATGTAATAAAACGCATAACCTTTCGCTACATAAAACCCTTTCTACAATCTTTTCACAGGTGTCTCGGTCCATCCGACACTACAAATTATACGTTTGAAAGTTGTACTCTGAAGATCTGACATCACATAACAATTGACCTCAGAATTTAGCGCAGTAATTGGCCCAAGGCGCCGTTAAGATGCGCTATAAACAATCCTATTATATTCAGTCGGTCCGCATAAAACATCCTTCAGTACGTCAAGTCGAAGCTAACAACGCATGAGTAAAACGCATCAATCTCAAGCAGTTAACATCTAGGCCTACTCAAACGGACCGAATAAAATACTTGCAACTTTAAAGCTCAGATGCTGCCATCTATTGCCCGCAGACGTGATGTTTGAAGCTCATTCGAGCGACTTCAAATAAAACATTGACGAAATAAACGATTCCAATAGAACGCGCATTCCAACACGAATTTCTCTTTACGCATCATTTAAAACACATCAACCACAAAGATCTACAGCTTCAAGATACCCAGGATCTATTTTGTCCGATTTTTATAAACTATAATAATTCGATCATGCATCTTGAGAAAGCTATGTTTTGGCATAGAATTTTTTATAAGGCAGCAGTCGAGTAGTTAATACAATCTAAAACTGTATCGTTTTGCGCTGATGTTTACATTGCAATGAAGCGATGTTTATGGAGATTTTGATTACTCGCTTGATAAGAAGATAATACGTTGCAATTCGAGAGTTGTGTGTTCAGACCGACGAGAAAGTTGAGACTACTTTATGAAAGACGTCCGACGAGAATCTGGAAACTGTTTACGAGTCTTTGTGGCTATTAAATCGAATAAACGTTTTCAATATTTTTTATCAGTCAAAGACTCATTATTGAAATACTGTTCTATCCACCTGAGTGCAGATACATAGACTCTGTTCAACAATAAGTTACTCGGCATTAGAACGTAAGTGAACAGAGGTCGCTCTTATTAGTATAGTGTAAACTTATAAAGACGAATAATGACTGTTTTGATAAAACTATAGAAACAGAATCTCGTTTGATAAATATTATGTTTAAAAGACCGACATAAGAAAAAATGATAATTTAACAGTATTACTACTAATCCAGTTTCTGGTATATGGTGTTAACTTAGCGCAATTTGTTACATAAAGGACACATACATTTGACTTTTTCTTAGCGCTATTTTAATTCATTAAAGCACAAGCGTTTATCACTTGAGGCAAGTGCCAAGGGATCTAACGAACATTGCAGTTGAAAATATTTTAGTCTTGTCAAACTTTTTGTGTTAACTGATACTGATATTCATATAAAGCTTATTTAAAATAATATCTGTAGTATTTTAAATAGCACAATACGAGATCATTATAGATTAATAATACTAAATTTTACAGTGATAAAATTATAGTAGTATACTTATTTGCAGATTGACAAACTAAACTTGATCAATATATTCAATGTAAATTTACAATAGGTACTTATTTCTAGGATCCAATAACTTATTAACTGTAAGACTTAATTGCTTGCTGTATTTGGACATTCTCAAAGTATATTTTTTGTTATATCATTCATTCACAAAATTCAATGATTCATAATCAGAATAATGCAACTTGAATAATGCAACTTGTTGTATATTTTTTGTTATGTCATTCATTCACAAAATTCAGTAATTCACAATCAGAATAATGCAACTTGTTTGTAACGTGACTAATAGATGTTTTCATTGGACGGTTGTATAGGCTTCGAGTTTCTCTTGCAAACACTTTAACTGTTTATCTTTCATTACTAGAAGTTAAATCATTCCTCCAACAACTGTTCAATCTTATCGTCTGCAGTTGCGGTCAATAATCTAAGTGCAGACTTTATTTCGAATAATTCTTGCGGATCGATGTCTTTACCTTCGCCTACTAAATTAAACTGAACTTATATTATGATGTTTGCACGCGTTGCACTAAAGTTGCGCGAGTGTAATAATTGCGCATGTCGTTAATCATCATGAAAAACTTCACTCAAAACATTGATTAGCCTTAAAGCAGCAGCACACGAGCTTTTACCTATTTAAGTATATTAGTAAATCTATGTTATTTGATGAATATTACACAAAACAAAGAAAATGCTAAGATGAAACAATGTCAAAAATATATAAATTTGAAAGAGCTAATAATCTGATTAAGAACACATGTTTTAAAAAATAAAAAAGATATTAAAAAGCATATCTTTCAATGTACAAACTTTCAATTTCTTTTCTTGGTGGTTCAACAACACAAATACAAAAAACAACAGTAGAACAAAATATAACGAACAAAATCAAAGAGAAAAACTTCTTTGCACAATGTAATTTTGACCTTTGTATTTCATTTCCTAATCTTTATTGCAACACACTGCACTAAGTAGAGAGAGCACTCGCATGCATGCTATATCAAGCAGTATTTAAAATGTTGTGCCACATCTATTCTATTTAGCCGTTAGAGTCTTTGCGTCAACTCGCCTACGGGGAAACTCGCCTACATCTTGCCTACTGGGGATCTCGCCTATTGAGAATATTTTCTCTATAAATTATAATATATAGACAGAAATTAAAGGACACCGGCGTAAAATATGATTTTATCCCTTAAATTAAAAGTAAGTAGTTTTATTAAGAGTAATTACTTTCAACGAGTAATTTGAGACAACTCAAGGACGGAGCAATAATTTATTAAGTGCAATAGTCTTGTTATATTAAATATTAAATTGTAATTTTGCAATTAAAATTAAATATTTAATTACACATAATAAAATTACATGTATAAAAATTACATATTTTTCAGGAACAAACATTATTTTTTTAACTTAACTTTTTTACTTAAATTATTGTGATTTTCTAAAACTCACGACATTATCGTATTGTGTCAAGTCTTACAATTTTCATTAGATAATTATAATAGTAGGTGAGATTCCAAATAGGAGAGATTACTGGTAGGCGAGTTTTCTGATAGGCGAGATAGATTTTTGGTAGGCGAGTTTCCAGTAGGTGCGATATTGCGTAGGGATGATTTACGCAAGACTATTGTTTGGCGAGTTTCCGAGTAAGCGAGTTGACTTGATCTTCTATTTTACAATTTAATCGGTAATTAAGCCATGTGCACTTTACTTAACGAATTCTTATTGCAAAGAAAATACTAAACAAAATTGATTGTACTTTAAACACCTGCAATGATCAAAGAAATTTTAATGCGTAAACGATTTTAAAAGATAAAGAAATTTTATAATTCCTATTACTTGAATTGTCTCTCTTTCCAGAATTGCACTTTAAGTATTCAATCTCTATAACGGAACTTATATTAAAACGACATTTCTGTTATCAGATTAAAAATTTAATAAAACCGAATTAAATTCACGAAAGATAAAATCGTATACATGTACTGTTAACGTTTAACCATATATAAGCCTAACGTTATAGCAGAGGTTAGGTAGGACGATGTGTTTCTAATTGTTGCTTTAAGCTAAACAGTATGAAGTACAAATTTTTAACTTTCGTGTCAGAGTATTTTATGTCTATAATTTATTGTAACTTAAATGATTAAAATTACTATTACTATTTAATTTAAAGCTTAATTGAGTTGTCATTAATTTTGTTAATAATCCGTGCATTTTCTTAAGCCTACCTTGAAAGTAACAATGAAGATAAAAATAGGACAAATTTCCAAAAAGAGCAAAAAATTATTTAAAAAGTTCATCATCTGATTATTTTGGTTTCCCCGCTTTACACAAGAAATTGTTCCGACGCCCATGTATATAATAACACTCGATTTAGGCTACTCATTAAAAATCCAAGAGCAGTAAGTGGATTGTTTGTCTACAACAAAACGATTTACTTTAATGCATATTCTTAAGTTTGTAAAAAATTTCCGTCTCACGTGAAAAATATTCAAATGCTGGTGGACAGTGTTAAACGGAGTGCGAGTGCAACAAAAGATCGTTGAAAAAAAGAAAAGTTGTTCATACAATCTCTCCTTCATCGTCAACAATTCCTTAGTCACTCACATAAAGGTAAAATCACTCGGATAAGATAAATATTTATTCTTGATATTATGTATAGAAGTATTTTTCTTACATCGTTGTCTAATGATGTCTTTATCAGCCGGATGTGTTGGCGCACCAGCAAATAACAGTTACTTTGGACTGTGGCTTAATTTGGAGTTCACGTGGGAGGGGGGGGGGGAGGGTATTTCAAAATATTGACGTTGAACTTTTTAGGTTATGAATCTAGTTTTGATATCATTGTGCATGTCTGCTCTAAATTGTTTTGCTAAATCGTCTCAGGAGGTGGGGAGGGGGGAGGCGTTATCACTAAACTGACGTTTTTAACACAGTCAAATTATTTTCTTCAGAAAATAGGGGCCCCGATGATACCAAATGATATTTGATATCATTTAACTCATTTTCTCTGTTTTAATTTTGATTTATTTTCCTCTCAGATATTCACCATGTTCAGCACACTTGCCTACACAACTGAAATTGGGTTAAACTGAGTCGCAGAATCTAGAACATAATTTTGTTAATCTATTATTTAAATTTTAATGAAGATAAATTGATAGAAGTATTAGATAGGAACTAAACTTATTTCAAAAATTGGAAGGTTAAATACGCTTATCGATACCAAAAATTTAAAGTAATAGAATATAAAATGTGTTTACAAATATTTCTAAATTATTTAAATTTCTTTTAAATGACATCAATATTGTGATAACCCCGTTATTAAGCCGTCTTCTCAATTAAGCCGTCATAATAAGTTATACTTTCTTGAAACCCGCAATTATTCAATACTTTATGAACACTGACTGCTTGAAGCTAATTCTTTGCAGGCGTTAATCGTAATCTTTTATTCTTGTGAAGCATTCTTTCTTGTAGCCAGCTGTTACGGACGAAATGAATCATTCGACTTGAAGGGTTCGAGTACGCCCCATGGCGAGTCAAAGGCCTTTGTGCATTCATCCGTGTTCACATAATGTATGCAAAGATAGTAGAGATTATTTACCCTCAACTCAATTGCATGCCCACAATGACAGCGTATCTGGACAACAGCTAGTTTGATCAGCGAGCCAATTAGTGTCGCTAGCTTTTCTGTCACTTCTAGCCCGCAGCTATTATAAGACGCTTCATACTAGAGTCTACACAGAGAAACAGCACGTGGTATTATTGACGTGTTGATTAGTGTGTTCATAGAACCGACAAAGTGTAGAAGAGAATTTGAAGACGTTTTCTTGTCAAAGAAAAGCTTCTTTGAAATTTTTCATTGAGCGATTGATTATTTAATAACGTGTAATAATAGAACGCAATTACTGAACACAATTTTGTTGCAGTGATTATTGCAGGTATATGATAAGCTAATTTATTGATTCTGTTCTCTTTATTCTATATATGCAAGAAGTAAACCAAAAGAGAAAAATGGTAACTAATCCTGAACTAGTTATAATTTTTAATATTATTCATAGCTACAACAGTGCGTAGTAACATCTTCTTCCTCTCTGACAGTCTCTGTAGATGAAACAGAGCGGGTAACATAATAATGGTAGACTAATGGAATAATTACGATAAGTTTAAAAAGTTGAAAAAATAAGGTAAGAATTAAAGGTAAATGTTTTCTAAAGATTTTCTCAAATCTTCATAAATCAGGGATCATACTTTTGTTGTAAATAATATTAAGTCGTTATATGAACGTAAATACGGTATGTTCATATTAATATGAATATTATATTAGGCCTATATTTACTGTAACATTGTATTTACTTGTAGTATTGTTGTTCACTAAATTTACTGCTATTAGAAAAAAATTATTAGAAGTAATTATATATGTTTGCAATTCAATCGTTAAGTACTTAATTGAATTTTTTTTTCATGAATTTACTATTTTATAAAATTACTAAATGCATCGGGGATCATGACAATTGCTCTGAAAAATGTTATTAAGAAGTAAATTAATTATTTGCAGTTAGAATTTAATAAAAAAATGTTTTGAAAATTTTATTAAAAGGCCTAATTCTGATAAATTGTATAGTCCTGTAATATTTTCTCTGCTGAATACGTTTTGCATCTTGTGTGCCATAATTACATGTGCAACTGTATGAATACATTCATAATATTAGTTTCGTATATTCACAGTAAATAATTATTTGCTGTGTTCATATATTTGAAAGTATTTTCTGTATCTGTTATTTGCTTTTTTTTAGAAAAAAATATCTTTAGTCATTACAAGTTGAGTTTTATTCGAAGCAACAGCCATGTTATGTTTTACAACAATAGCCACTTTGTGGCTCGTCGCGTCAGTTGCGAGCGGTTTAGGTGATCATCAGTCACATCTACTGCACTATAGCATCTCTGAAGGATTACCGTTGAGGACTTTTGTAGCTAATTTTAAAGATGATTTCCGAATGTTTTCAAATTACACAGAACATGAACTTCTAAAACTAAGATTTGCATTTAAGCATGAATCACGACTATTCCATATTGACAACATAACAGGAATTATAGAAACTAAGCGAATGTTAGATAGAGAAGCCCTGTGCCTTCAATCCTTGACCTGTGATCAGACCATGGTAGTTGTTGTAAGACCTATACAGTTTTATGCTGTTGTCAAAGTTACAATTACCGTTGATGATTACAATGATCACTTTCCAACATTCCCTAAGTTCAGTGTCAATGTGGAAATCACCAACGCCACTCCCCTGGGAGCTCTCTTTCCCATTCCGTCTGCCATAGACGAGGACAGCGGTTCTCTCGGTACATGTAAGTATCAACTAATGGAAGATTATGGATTATTTGAACTAAGGGTGACTGATCTTATCGACAGATCTCAAGATTTAAGGCTTCGGCTTACTGGTCTGCTGTTACAGGGCTCATTTTATAATCTGACAGTAATTGCAACAGACGGAGGTGATCCACCAAAAAGTGGTAAAATGAATATTCATGTTTCATTCCGAAGTGCACTGGATTCTTATCTTAGGTTTGACCGAGAGATATACGAGACAGATGTACTAGAGAATTCTCCATTCCTGCATCCAGTCATTAGAATTCTTGCTCGTGATCCAAAAAACCCAAATGCTAATATCATGTATGGATTTGAAAATTTTAATTCAGATTCTCGTGGTATCAGACCATTTGGTATTGATACTAAAACTGGATTGATTTACGTAAATGATTCTATTGATTTTGAGCAAGATCGTGTATTCAGATTGACAGTTACTGCAGCCCCTACTGCGCGCCTTGCATTAATGGCTCACGCTCAACTCATCGTTCATGTACTTGATGAAAATGATAATTCTCCCAGCATCTCTATCAATACTTTAACCCAGTCAGGGAGGGCAGAAGTGATGGAGAACTCTCCACTTGGAACATTTGTTGCACACTTCGTTGTTTCTGATGTCGACAGTCGAGATAACGGTCGAACGTCCTGCGTGTTGGCTCAAGATATTAGTGATCAATTTATTCTTGAAAGACTTTACAGATCCGAATATAAACTGTCAACACTAGTATCATTTGATAGAGAGATGATGTCAAAGTATGTTATTACAATGACATGTCGTGATGAAGGTACACCACCACTCTACACTTCCATTGAGTTAGGTGTTGATGTTATGGACGACAATGATAATAGTCCTTCTCTTACAAATGATATCTATTTTATTAGAGTTGTAGAAAATAGTGAATCAAATCAGACTTTGCTTACTCTAAGTGCATCTGATAAGGATATCGGAGTGAATGCAGACTTATCCTATTCAGTGATGTCAACAGATTCCTTGACATCCGTGCTTACAATAGATTCACTAACTGGCGCTATTCTTCTAAATTCTGTTCTTGATTTCGAGCAGAAAACAAGGTATGAATTTCTTGTAACTGTCTCTGATGGCGGACAACCTCAATTATTTACCACTGCTAACATTATACTGAATGTTATTGATGTCTATGACAATGTTGTAAAGTTTGTGGAGAAAGAGTACAGTTTTAATATAAGCAGAGGCATGCCTGCAGGAACTTTGATTGGAATTGTTTACGCAAATGATGAAGGTAGGTCACTGTTGAACAATGATATTTTATATTCAATTGAGAATGATGTAACTGACAGCTTTTCTATTCATCCGAAAACTGGTGAACTTTTTTCTGAAGTAGGATTGGATTTGATTGGACGATATAATTTTCTAGTAAAGGCACACAATAGTCAGACAATTCCGCATATGCATGACATTACTAATGTCACAATTGATGTTATCAATAATCTGCCAATAATCGTATTTCCATCTGTAAATAATTTTAGCATTGAGATTCCCATTAGTGCTGAACCGGGACATGTCTTAATGTGTATTGTTACAAACTACAATCAACCAGAGTTTTTAAAATATACTTTAATCAAAGGCAATGTAAATGACATTTTTGTAACTGATAGTGAATCTGGTTGCATTAGCTTAAAACATCAGTTTTTGGATTATAAAACATTTATTCTTGAAGCGTTCGTTTGTGACATTCGGTATCCCAGTGAAGGAGTCTCATCTGAATTCTTGATAACCGTAGTCAACGAGACGATCATCATTGGCGAAGCGTTGAATTTGATCAGTGCAGCTGATCGCTTCATCATTGTCCTTGGAATCGGATTTGGAATGGCTGGACTTCTTATCATTGTCATCATCACTGTTATAGTATTTGTGAGGTATCATAGAAAAAGAAGAGGCGATTATGGAGATTATAATTGCAGAGTTGAAGCTTCCATATCTAAGCTACACGCGACATCTGCAATGATCTATAGAGATGATTTATGTGAACCTAATGGTAGTGTAGTAGATGATGACATTGCAGAGAGTGAGACAAGTTTTACAGAAGGATTCGTTCAGTTACCGCAGCGTGATATGTCACCTTCCTCATTAAATAACAAACAAAAATCTTATGCCGCTAAAAAAGAAGTAAAATTTTGTTTGAATGAAGAGATGATTGATGAAAATCTGCATTTGAAGACTTCGGCCAATAAACCAGCAGCGCAAAGTATCTGCGATTGTCAGGTAATGAATATGATTTTGTTATATTATAATGTAAATATATTATAATTGTTGTAATTTTATCTGTTGATAAACATAACTATTTACTTGAGTGACAAAAATATAAGTACTTCTACGTTTTCTCTCTATATTATACACTCAATTCGGCTTTATTTATATTTACCAAACTTTTATTGTTTTTTTTTATAAGCAATGACATAGAAACCTAAATGTTAAATTTATTAAAATTTTTTAAAAAATGCAGAATTATTGTTAAATAATATGACATTTCTATTATAGCAGTATTAGATTGAATTGAGTGAAGTTTACATAAGAACTGGTTAATTTCTGTTTGAAATTTGCATTTGACTTTTATACACATACATGTTAAAGTCCTAATCATATTTCTTGTCATAGTATAGTCATTTATTTAAATGTATTATTTTTATTATTTTATTGTGTTTAGTTAAATATTTATAAGCATTCTGTTTTCACATGTTTAAATTTTTAAGAGTTTAGTTATGTTCAGTCATTATCACTTAACATTTATTTGCATTGATTTGAATAAACACTGAATGACTGTAATTCAGCAAACTTGTGTAGGCCTAAAATGCAAAGATTCAGTTTTGATGGAAAATGAGGAGAGTACTAGGGGGGGGATGTGTGGCCAATGTGTACAGGCCTTCAACACTTCATGCCATCTACTCTATAGTGTGTCATGATGATGATGATGTAGATGATGATGTAGATGATGATGCATTAAACCAACAAAATTCTATGTTAATTGATAATGCAGCTTATTTGAGATTGTGTCAAACTTTTCCCCCCCACCCGTATATGAAGCCTTAAATGAGCACTTATATAATAATAATTTTATATTAATATATTTTTTATTGCATAATAATTATTGGATTAATATTGCAATTAAAAAAAAAAAAATTTCAATTTAAAAAAAATTCAATTAAAAAATGCTACATTTGCATTAGTTGTTTTATATTATAACTATTTTATTTGACTTTTAACTAGAAGATTAATCTAACTTATTCATTTTTAATAAATTATTACAAAATTTTATAAGTTATTGTATTTCTCAGTATGTCTCATAAGACTTGATCTACTTTTCACGTTTTTTTTTCTCAACGTTTTAAAGTTTTTAAAGTGTTTTCCTCAACGTCTTTTTAAAGTTTAACAACTTTTTATGAATGTCTTTAGAAAGCTTAGTATACTCTAATATAGGTTATATAACTGTGAAAAGATAATTATTTTGAACTGATTGAAGATTTTGAAAACCTCAACTAATTACTAAATTATTAATTACTAAACTGAAGCTACGCGATTGGTCTGCCTGTTGTATCTTCTTAAATAATTTATAATAAAAACAATATAAAAAAAGGGAGGGAGAAATGTCCGCCCCTGTAAAGGGGGGGGAAATGTCCTACACTCATGCCTGTATACCTACAATGAAACACTATGACATAAATTGATGATTATATATTTTGTTTGAAATTATTTGATTTAGATTTTTGTAACAATTCATTGCTTACATTCATATTCAAGAATCATCATGGAAAACAAATATTCTCTTTTGCAAAATATTACATTTAAGAACAAAAAATTAGAAACTGTTCAGTTTGTATTTCTTGCCATCACTGCTAAGTAGAATGATCTAACTAAACGATAAGAATCAAGAGTCTGAGAGATTAGGTTCGGGGGGGGGGGGGAATATCCGTCCCTGATAAATATTTCTTCGATATACTATATGATAGCAACGTTTACAAATTAACATTTCTTATTTCATGTCCTTTTTGGTGCTTCAGTTAAGCAATAAATGTAAATGAAGTTTTTGTATTCTCATTACGGATATTCACTTTGCACATTAGTTTATATAATACAGCCCCTGAACTAAAAGCTTGCTGAAATAATAATGCAGTCTTTAACGCTTGTTATTTAAACTAGATTCTTTCATTGATATAAATGATCTGCATCAAGTGGCCAGATTTAATCTATTCTTATTTAAAACTCATTATTGTGAGGACCTCGTTTCCTATAAGTAGTTGTGGTGTCGAGTTGATTAGACTCACAGCTGGACGTCGTTCCGCAAGTGCCCCAAAGTTCTTTGTGTTGATAGCCTCGGGGCGATAGAACCCGAGAACTAACGACAGAATCTGATCTCTTCAATATTACCCTGCCACGGTGTTAGTCCCATTAGAATCAATGCTGTATTTAATTCCGCATTGTCGATACAATTGTCCTGGTGCTTAATATATATTGCGATGCATTCGACACTGTGACGCAAAGAAAGCTGTAATTATCCTGTTGGATTTAAACTAGATTTGATTTAACTTTAAACCATTCTGTAATTAATACATAAAAAGCTATTTATGAAATTTTAACATACATATGTGTCTATTTTCAGTTTTATTTTACTTATTATAATGATTATGAAACGTTACTATTAAAATTACTTTTGTTAAGTTTATTTAATTTTTATTAAATATCATTAATCAAAGTTAATGCGATTAACTGACAGGGGGGGAGGGGTTAAATATCTGATATGAAGTCAGTATTTCCACATTAAACGAAATAAACAGTGTATCAAGTTGAACAGCTGCTAGAGATTTAACTGCTAATTTGTGGCTTTATTTAAATACATATATGCACCGTAGGTTCAATCGAATAAATCGATAACCATCGGATTAATTAATGATTTTTATATTATCTTACAACTATTGTTGTGATAATTTGAATGGTTCAAAAAAAATTTCACAGGCTTATATAAAAATCTACTGATAATGTTTAAAAATTATTAATTAAAATTCATTATTTAATTATATTCAAAATAATACCGGTTAATTTATTTGGTTAATTAAATTACTGGTTAATTGAATTAAATTTTAATATAGTTTTCTTAGTAATACAGAATTTTGATAAACATTATTGCTGTAAGAAAGATGGAAGGATTAAGATATAATGATGTTAATTTAAAAAGTTACTTTTACATTAAAAAAATTAAAATTCAGATTTTGTAATATTATCCTAGAAAAACTGAATGAATACACATTTTTGCCGTCGCGTAATATTGTTACTACTATTTAACTCTAGATTAGCAACATATTTTATGAGGTTAATCAAAGACTAAATTTGTGGGACAAAATTTCTTAAATCCATTAAATATTTTTTCATTATTGTTGAAAATTCACAACTTTATCATAACATTATGTCACTGTAGAATGTTCTGATACACACACTTTGTTTCATCATATGATACTTATACTATTTAATCTTCATGTTTTAAAAGTTGATTGAAATGCTCCACTTTCCCAGATCTCAATGTAGCAACATTCCAAGAGTCATTGATAAGAAGTTTGCAATAATAATTATAACGACATCAAACAGAGAAAATGGCCGGAAGAAGGAGGCGACCTAACGATCTCGTGCTATTAGGAAAAGATTGACATTATTTATGTTAGTGATGTCAATAGTAACAACAGTACTACAATGATGATGACCCAAGGCTTAGGTGGTTGATGATATAAGCTGCGGGCAAATACAGAGCAATTCTCTCTAAAGATTTAAAACAGCTTATGTGAATTTGAGATTTACATAAAGTAATTTAATCCATGTGTATGCAGATTTTATAAAGTAGTAAATAATAAAGAAATTATGCAATATTCTTTCGATTTTGTTTAACATTGCAGTAAAAAAATCTAAAAAGAGATGTCAAAGTCGTAGACACAATTTAGTTGATATTAAAGTTCACAACAAATTTGGTTACAGTAGATAGCTGTGTAAGATATATATTGATGGGGGACGGACATTTCCCCCCCCTGGATATTTCCCCTCCGGACAATTCCCCCCGGACATTTCCCTCCCTCTCCCACCCATCATATAATATTTGAACATAATAATAAAGTATAACTTACTTTTTTATAAGTTATTTATGAAGATAATACAGGCAGATCAATTGAGTAATTTAGTAATTAGTAATTTAGCAATTACTAATTACTAAGTCCCAGTTTTCTAATTAATTTCAATTAAGGTTAAGACTTATAATTGTATATTTATTAGGAAAATGAATTAGATAATTATTTATCTTCTCAGTATAAAATATTATTTCATTATCTGAAAAATATAATCATTTTTGCAATTCCTGAATTTTTGATTAAAAATTAGTTTTAAATTAGAAATTAATACTTAATTTGTAATTAAAAAGTAGTTTTTAATTTAAATTATTTGTAATTAAAAATTACTGAGTAATGAAATACAATAAAAAACAGTATTATCTATTTTAATCAAATCTAAGTTGTTACAATACAAAACAACTAATAAAAAATCTTCATTTTTAAAATTTAATTTTTTTTAAAAATTAAGGAATTTTTAAAAGTTATTGATTTTTTATTTTTTAGATAATACAATATTTTATACTGAGAAGATAAATAATTATCTACTTTATATTTATTTCTACTTGTATATTTATTTTCCTAATAAATATACAATTATAAGAATTAACCTTAATCGAATTTAATTAGAAAACTGAAACTAATTGCTAAATTACTAGTTACTAAATTTTTTAATTGGTATATCTGTATTATTTTCCTAAATAATTTATAAAAAAATATATAAAAGGGGGGGAATGTCCGGGGGGGGGAAATGTCCTACACT
>JAQIXG010003414.1:0-14958 GCA_034700105.1 Oconnorella tubifera | reverse complement strand
ATGACAGACTAACCAGAATTTAAAACTAGCTCAATTAAATGCACTGTCTTTATAATTTTTTAAAGTTTCTTTTCGTACATAATATCAACTAATAATCTAAATATTTTTACAGTAAAATTAAAGAAATCATCAAAATGTTAATATAGATTTACTATAAAATGACATACTTCTATGCAATTTTAAAGGGGCAATAAATCATTCAAAATTTACTTCTATAAATAAAATTAATTTCGCTACGGAAAGATTTAATTACATTAAGCAGACAAGTCAACCTAACATTTATTTAACATAATAATAACTAACCTTAAACTTAACATTAACACAAACTCTAGTTAGGAATTAAAACTCAGGGCCGATTTATCAGGGCCGTTTAATAATATTAACGTAATGCTATCAATAACTTATACAATTGCATAGCTATAAATTACCATAATTGCTTTAATTCGACATAGAGCACTGCATAAAAACTAAGCACATCAGTCCATCACACTTATTTAACCGTTATTTTAGCGGCTTCCTTATCCGACACCGTATACTTATCCCATTTTTTCTCTGGATCATAAGGCTCCCATCTACTCGCAGGAAATATATGCTTATTTCTCTCATACCAAACCCTTAGACAAACCTTACCCGCGTGCGATTCATCCTTCTCAACCAACGCGTCATTCACAAGTCTAACGTCATCGTGAACGTCAAAATTAAACAAAGGACCCGACTTCCCCCGAGCCTTTGTAACGATAAAGTCATAGAAAGTGTAGTGATGAGCTACGATTAAATCTTCCTTAACGTACATTAGTTGATCGACTGATGCCGTTTTAAGTTCGTTAAATTCTTTCCGTAGTTGTTCGAGACATTTTTGTAAGAATTGATGAATGCTGTTTCCCTTGCGCATCCGGACTTGACGACGATGACCTGAACCATCCCAGTAGCTGTACGTTATGTCGATCTCTTCGTTCTTCATCTTCTCTTGCTTGCTCACCCACTCTAGGCGTAACTCTTCTCTAAAATAAACAGTAAATTGACGTTTAATTGCAGAATTAATTCCGTAATAAAAAAGAATTGCAATTTCTAGTTCTAGAAAGTGTTGCAGTTAAATATATTCATTAGTAATTCTTACATAAACAGTTGTTTTTACTCGGTATACTATAGTCCATAATTTGACAAACTTTAATTAATAAGAGAATTTATAAATATAAGAACTAAACAAAGAAGAATTCTGCATATCTTTGCAAGTTAACGCAAAAAAATACACGATTCATAAAGAGCTTTAAATGGCTATTATATCTTTACAAGTAGTTCTTATGAAACATAACATGCCAATGTTAATTTTAACAACTAATAACAATAACAAAGAGTTATAACACGATAAAAGATAATTTTGAGCCAGCATTTCAATTGAATATAAATAGAAGCTAGTTCATATATTGCTACTGGATTACTGTTACAAATAATATATTAATATGTTTAATATTAACATATCTAGAAAAATTAAATATTAAATATATTGTCAAGTAAATGCAGGTAAAAAACAACTTGCCTCAACTGAGCTTCTTCCTCTTCTCTATCTCTATCAGGTAAAAAACTTGTGTCAACATCTGGATTTTTACCTGACAAAAGTTGAAACATTTAAAAACAATTAAAAATTGAATTTTACTTTACTTTAAATTAATACAAATATAAATGAAAACAAAAACTACTTTTCATATATTAATCTATCAAACGCTTTATACTACTTGTAAAGATTAAATAATATTAATACGTTCTTAATACATTCTTAACACAAATAACTTTTGTAAAAAAGACTTTTTTATAAACAACACTTTAACGTATAAATGTGTAAATATGTGTTTGAATTTCATAATATAAATTTCATCGGCTGACTCGAGAGTTCAATGTCACAACAAGCCAAACGGTAGGCGTGGCTTAAACATTCACCGATCGTAACTTAAATGCATAGATTTAAAGCGCAGCGGCTTACTAAACAAGCTGGCGCATGAATTTGAGCGCAGTAATAGCACTTTCGATAGTAGGATCCGTTAATAGGATTAAAGGGGATTAAGGGTTAGTTTAATTAATTAAGAGATATTAATTAATCAATTAGAAGATCTGTTAATTGATTCGTGAATTTTGAGCGGAAGTTGGCTTGTATGCAAAATTTCAAGCCAATGGGAAAATTGAAAGTTGGCTAAATATCGATGATAATATTTGTACTATACATACATACATACATACATACATACATACATACATACATACATCTATACAAACATACATACAAACAAACAAACAAACAAACACATGAAGCTAATAAAAGTGTTGTAATAAAACAATAAATTTCTGAAAACAAACCAATTTTTTTCTTCTTTACTGCAACGGTATATTCATCATTCTCTTCACAATTCAGTGCATCGTTGTTCTTTTCATTTTCTCTTTCACCTTCTTCTTCTTCCTCTTCTTCATCTTCTTCAAAATTAAATGACAGAGCAGCTTTCTGAAAGAATGAATAACATATACATAACATACAATATTCGCATCGTATTCGCTTCGACGCCAAAGAGTGCCTTAAATTAACTATTCTTATTCGGCCGAATAGTTGACCACAACCGAATACGAATAGTAAAATTAGGTCAATCTTTGTAAACAACAAACTCAATCTGCAAAGCTTGTGTGTGACGTCATAGTTCAATTAATATACTGCTTACTTTACTTCTTATACACACTTATTTTCTTATTCACGCTTATTTATACTTCTTACTGCAGTGGGCTGAGCGGGCTGAAGTAATTGGTTCATTTATTGCATCATATAGTCACATAGTCAAGCATGCGGCTTGTCTATACTATGAATTTAACTTAGTTTTAGCACTCTGACATTCTGACTATATGCCTATTAGCAGGTCTACTGAAAAATATTTTATTTCATCACATCAGATGACTAATCGTATTCATATTCGGTTGAATAGTTAGGAGTCACTATTCATATTTGGCCGAATAGTAAAAATCACTATTCGGTACAGATCTAATAAATACGATAAAATATATTGATAATGATAATACATAATGATTAGTATCATCATCCTAGACCTGTTTATGAGTCTTGAGACCAAGGGAACCAGTCAAATCATTCTCACTGGCGAGATATGCCTCTCCCTTACTTATAACTATCTGTCGTTCTCTCTCTTTCACAACATCCTCCTGCTTTGCTCTCATCTCATTCAGCGTCACCAAACCTAACACAGCGTGTCAGCATAAAGTAATGTCACATCAAATCATTATCATTAGATGTTATCTGACATCGTTATTATAATGTAGTATCTAATTATTAGCTCAAGGCTCGTTGGAGAAGTGATTAGAGAGCAGGATTCGAAATCAAAAGGTCCAGGATTGAATACCAGGGAGCACATTATTTTATATAACTAGCTGCACCCTTTAGAAGACACTTAAATCGACAGCTACACCAGTCCAATTATTTAAAATGAAATAATTAAATATACGTTTATTTCAAATAGATTCAAATAAATGCACCACATAACTTACCAACTGTATTTGATTTGAGCTTTGTCTCAACTGCGTCATAATGAGCAGCAAATTTATTGTGAATAGTTCCTATTTTCAAATCATCTTCAATTTTTCTCTTCCTCACTTCTATTTCTTCCAGTTCTTTTTGTCGTTTTTTCATCAGCATCATGGCCCTCCCGGCCTCCTTAGCGGCCCCCTTGTACTGCGCCATCGCGATTTTATTTTTGTGCCAAACTAGGAAAACTCACTGAAATTTCTGTTATATAGTATTATACTATTAATAAATAATATTAATAGTATAATACTATTAATATTATTACTAATATTAATAGTAATAGTATTAATACAATACAATTAATAAATAATAAAACTAGTAGTATAATGTCAGAATAGTACAATAATATACAATCAGAGGCTGCAATATATTTACATAAATGATTCTATTTAAATATAATTTCATAAGCAATTAATAGAAATTAGTAGAATAAATAGAGAGAAACTCGTGTAAACAAATATGTGAAAAACTGATAAATAAGATTGTTAAAGCCCATCCTTTATGAAATTAATAAATCTTGATATGGCACTGTGTATAAGACCGAAACCGAATTTAATCCACGGTTTAAATATAAATAGAAGGATTTATAAATATACAAAATAAATAAATTATAAAATAAATATTGTCAAAACTATACAAATAATTATTTTTATTCTTGATAAATTACATTTTTTTTTTATAAATTGCATTGTAAATAATAAAAATCATAAAAATCATTTAGTGTGGAAACAGTTCAAAAGACACAAATGATTAGCATTCAAACTGAATAAAATATAAAAATATATAATTATTTTCAATACCCGTTAGATATCTATTAATTACCAATTATATCCAAATAGTACAAATGTTTGATGGGTTTGGATTATCCGAATCCCACAAATAGAGATTATAGGGGTTTTAAAACGTGTTAGTTATAAAGGGATTTAAGATATTAAGATATTTAATTAAGTATTATTATTTAGATTTAAGATATTTAAGATATTAGCTTATCGTTATGGTAAAGCTATAATTATAATTAGGTTATTTCTAAACTTCCTCAATACCGTGTATGTACTGTATATTTTTATGTATTATACTATTTTTATGTACTGTACTGTATATTTTCGCTGCGAGTGCTACTAAAAAGTTGAAATTTGTTGAAAATGATTTAGTTTTAATCGAGATAATAATTTAGTTCGAGCTGCTGATGTTAGACGAACAGGTAGTTGTTTACAATTATAATTCAATTTTTGTTTATTATTTTATTTATTTGTTGTTTGTAGTTGTTTGCAATTCGTATCTAATAATTGACCCTTTGATTTTTTCTTTAATTAATCATGCTTTTTGATGCATTGACAATTGATTTCAACCAGACATAAATTTTTTACAAATAAAACATTGACAATTATACTGGACGATTGACATACAATCTTTATAGACGATTGACTGGCTTTTTTATAAAAACTGGCATACTTTACTATTGATATGTTTAACGCAGAAATTGACACACTATTCTGAACGATTTACTCAGTATGATTATTATGCATTTGTAACATAAAATCTTTCAGTAAAAGCCACTCTTCAAACATCAAAATGCCTTCAGAACTTGATCTCAGAGACGATGAAGATGATGATGACTTTCTCATCTTTCCCCTCACTGAAATCAATGACTTAGCAATCGATTCACTCGACTCAATCCATCAAACATCAAATGATTGCGATCAAAGCAATGCTCACTTTGTCCCCGCTATGACATTAAAAGGTCGGCGACGTTCCCTTCTCGGCACCACCGGTCTTCCTTGCCAGAGATCTCAACGCGACTGGGACCCTGTTGATCTCTCACTGGCCGCTCTGTCTGAACACCAGTCGTTCTCTCCCAGGCAGAGATGGAGGGGCGCAGTGCAGCTGTTGCCAAAGCTGACGGATCCCTGGGAAATGTTTCGTTTGGATGATTTATGTGATGAGGAAGTGATGAGACATCGGTATAACGCGCTGGGACGACGTTGGGTTGTGGATAAGGTGACGGTTAAGATGGAGAAAGAGGTAGGCGGGAATGCTTTTGAGATATCGCACTGATTTTTGTACTTCTTGACACTAAGTAACATTCTTGTGCTGCTGTTTAACTAACAAACAAAAAATAATTTTTATAATTCATGCTATATGAAATTTGGTTTTATAGCATTTCATGGCCTTGTATCAATATGAGAATGAATCTTTTTCAGTTTTATTCAAGCATTGTTCTCGTGTATTTATTGAATATGTTTAGGAAAGAAATCTTAAGTTATATTAATTATTAATTTTAATTTATAACTTTGTGTGAATGATGGAGCAATTTGATTTCTATCAGTTATCATTTAAACATGGAGTCAATATGTAGATTTATTCCAATCAAAGAGTCTAAATTTGTGTTCAAATGTAATTGGATATTGATTTGAATTAAAAAGATTCGTGGTTTGAGCATAAGTTTAGTGTATTTCACGCTGATTTGTTTTTCTTAGCAATATGCTTTATTTCTCCAGTAAGTTTTTAGCATAGATCTGTTATAAAAAGTTAACTTGTTTTAAGCTTACAATGAAATTAAAATTGATAGATTTGTTTTTATTTCTGCAGCCCTTCAATCACGGTGCAATGAGATCTTGCTACAGACTGTAAGTATATTTAATCTTAGATTTCTAGTCCTTGTATCATTGTTCAATAAAGATCAGTTTCTCGACAACTTGTCTGCCAACATTTGGTCTACTGACATTTGGTTTTCTCTAACCGTAACCCTTAAAATAGTCTTAACCCTTATCATTACCCTAACCATTACTTTAACCCTTACTCTATACCTAACCCTAAATGTAACACTAACTCTTATCTTAATGTTGCTGCAGACCAAATGTCGGTAGACCAGATGTCAGTAGATTAAATGTCAGTTGACACAGTGTCATAGACCAAAAGTCTGTAGATGAGTTTTCTCAGAATTATTAACAACTAGTATGATATTGATGTTGTTGTTAGAAAAAAGTTGGACAGTTGTACGTCTAGTGCTCCTGACTGGCAGAAACAAGGTCGTAACTTTGTCGCTAAGCTCTACATGGAGAACGTAGCAAGAGACGTCTACTTTGAGGACGTTCGTCTACAGATGGACGCCAAGTTGTGGAGTGAAGAGTACAATAGACATAAGCCACCAAAAAAGGTTATTCATGTTATCAATAGTTTATTTTATTTTTTTTGTTTTGAGAATATTGTTTATTTGAAAGCGGAGTCAGTCAAAAAAGTTTATTAATAAATTATACTTGTGCGTATTGCACAGGTATTTTGTATTATATATAAGTATGCGTATTTATATATATTTAGCTTAAGCAGCTGCATTTTAAATGATTTTAACCAGTGGTATGATTGCAGGTGGATGTATTACAGATGTCAGTGATAGAATTCATTAATCGTCCCGGTTCACCTCTCTTTCATTTAGAACATTTCATTGACGGAGAGTATGTTAAGTTTAACTCTAACTCCGGCTTTGTGGACGAATCTTTACGTTTTACTCCTCAGGTTAATAAGTTAATCTACTTATCCTGTCCTTTAACTGATAAATAAATTAAAGATACTTATCCTGAACTGTTAAATAATTTACAAGTATTTATGTTCTCCTTAACTATTAAATAAGTTACAAGTACTTATCCAATCCTTAACTGATAACTAAGTTATTAACTAAAGTGATAAATAAGTTACTAGTACATTTTCTGTCCTTGTAATCAATAAATTAAAGATGCTTATCCTATCCTTAAATGATAAAATAAATTACAGGTACTTATCTTGTCTTTAGCTGTTAGGTAAGTTACAAGTTAGTTAGTTAGATAGATAAATAGATAGATAGATAGATATATTTATTTCTCAAATCAATGCATTTTATAAATAAACATATTAACAAAAAAAAGGAATAAGGTTCAAAGTTCTTATCGTATGTTTACTGATAAAATAAATTACAATTACTCATATGATAAAATAAGATCAATGTACTTATCTTACTTATCGTTAACTGATAAAATGAGTTCCAAGCACTTATCCTATCATACGATAATAAATATGCTAAATGTGTTTAATGTTTGAAACTTGATATCTATCTGGATCAAAACTTAATTTTCAAATTTCTTTAATATTCTATTTACTGTACAATTATTTCTTCAGGCTTTCAGTCACTTTACATTCGAACGATCCGGACACAAAATGTTGGTAGTAGACGTTCAGGGGGTGGGTGACCTCTGGACTGACCCTCAGCTACATACCTCAGACGGGCAGGGGTACGGGGATGGGAACCTAGGGGTGAGGGGTATGGCGCTGTTCTTTCACTCGCATATTTGTAATTGTATCTGTGAGACGCTAAAACTGAGCAGATTTGATTTATCTCCAAGTGAAACTTGTCAACAAACTGATTTTATCAAGATGAGTGTAAGTACTTGAATAAAGTCTCAAATTCAAACAACTTTGAAATTAACCAGATTTGCTTGACTTTGAATTATAACGGGAACTGAATCTGAGATTAATTTATTTTGACAGCATTCTAATCACTTTGCTATAAGCTTTGCTATGTAATTAATGTTTGCTATATAATGTTATTAATGCTTGAAATAAATAGATTAAGTATTTTCATGGGAATAAAGTCAGTTAGAATATGAGATTATGTGGCAGTAAATTAAATAAATTTAAAAAAAAAACAGTAAATATGTAAATTCAGTAAATATAGAACCATAATGTGACTTATGTACTTATTTAGTAAATTCTATTTATTTTAAATATAAACAAAATACTGTACTATAGACACAAGCTCAAAGAGTAATAAACTTAATGGTAATTTCACAAATTGGTTTATATTTAATAAGCAAATTAAATTTAAACCAACATAATTGACTGAAAAAATTACAGTTCTCTGTGCATACACAATTTGAACTCTTTCAAATGATCTCTTCTACAGAACATCCTAAATCAAGTAATACTGGAAACCTTCTTTTTCTCCAGTTTAAGTGTAATTACTTCTATATATCCTATCATTTAGTAATTTTGACCCATATTGTTTAACTCCAAGACTTATACATAAGTAATTTTTAACACCAAGCAGCAAACGCAAGCTGCAACATGTTTGCGTGCCACTGATGAGCCCCACGTCGCTTCACCGCGTGACTGCAACGACTTTGCTCTCATGTTTACGCGAGCGCTATCTACTAATTCGTCTGTTTTCTCTGAAAACTCTTCAGTTAATGATCAGCCAATGACATCACAGTAAGTTTTGTATTGTGTACGTTTTATTCAGACAGTTGTATTCATACACGATGGGCAGCAGAAAATATTTTAGGTTTTATAGTCTCTCTTAACTGTTTTTGTTGACTTCTTTATATATGATAGAAAATTTATAAATTCTACGTGAATCAATTAGATCAGCATATTATTTACTTATTATAGTTTAAGTATAAAAAGTTTCAGTTGAATTTGCTAAAGATTTTTACAATGCATGAATTTTTTTAATTAATATTTCATATTTTTGATATCATTCTATTATTTTTCTTTTTGCTGATAAATTAGATCTGGTCACAGAGATGAGGAGCAAATGTCTCTTGACACTATGTCACCAGTCTTGCCCATGTCACCGATGTCATCAATGTCATTTATTGACCGACACGCAAAGTTTCTTGCTGACTCGGATGAAAGCTCATCAGCATCTCTTACTGAAGTGTGTTTGAATATTTATTAGTTTTTTTTAAGTGCTTATACAATAATATTTATAGCACGGTTGCATAGTTGATTTAATGCAACTGACAAGTTGTATATAGTGTTTACAATGACTTTAAGAAAGGCAGCTGCAAGTATTTTTTTATGTTAATCTAAATAAATAAATGTAAAAATGCGTGTGTCAAGACTTATTAGAGAAGTGGTTAGAGTGCTGGATTTGAAATCGATAGGTTTAGGTTAGAATCTCGGATATATCACTATTTTCTCTAATTAGCTTCACCCTTTAGTAAGGTGCTTAAATTGATTGATTGATTGTTTGATTGATTGTCTTTTACATCTTTCATATAATATGGTAATCCAGACGCTAAACATAACCTTAATCTGATATTATTCAAGTTGTTTTATGATATAGACAATGCATATAATAACATTTCAACTAGTTATATAATGAATCAGTAAAATAAATCGAATGAGAATTATTGATTGAGTTGCCACTATGTAATTATTTTGCTCATAAAGGAAGAGGAGCGTAGAATGTTTCAACAAGCCTCACGATCTGGTGCCCGTCCGTCCTGCATCGTACATGACACTGATATCAGTAGTCTGCATCATAGCACTCATTTTAGTAACTCAATCCTCGGTCAGGTCCGATTGATGTCTTTTTGTATTGCCGTAATCATCAAAAGATTCTGATCATTATACTCATCAAAAGATCATTAGAATAATAAATTCAACTGCTTCTTAACTGCAGTCTTTGCAACGAACAATTTTTTTGTAAAGTTTTAAATTCGCTGATCCTGGTTATTCGTAAAAGAAAATTCTTTATTGATTGCACTACGTTGAATGCTTTCACTCTTCTATTGGTATCATTTTAAGTTTACAGTATGTCATGAAATACCCTTTTGTGCTTAAGTGATATTAATTAGCGAAGAAACAAATCCAGTTTTAACACAACATGTTACTAAATGATATTAAATGACAACATATAAACGAACAAACAATACTCAACAGTTACAGAATGTTATCGATTATTTGGAATATTTTTTGGTAATCTCCTATTTTAGCGTATTTAATTATTTTTCACATAAGGCCAAATGTATTTAATTATAAAGCATACTAAACCGACTAAAAACATAGTTTAATGACTATGACACAAGTGTAACGACTAACCCTAACCCTAACCCTAATGCTTTTAAATTCGCGCCATTTAAAAATAATTACTATAGCACATGCATTTAATTAAATACGCTAAAATAGGAGATTACCTATTTTCTTACACACGACTCTTGCTTTCATACTTTATATTGGTATAATTCAATAAATATTTTTCTTCTGTTGAATATATTAATTTTGCATTAAAATGACATAGATTTGTACAATTCGTTGCATATTTCATATCGGAAAGTTCTTCAATTTTTCTTTTATCTCTGCAATTCAGATACATCATGAGCTCGCTGTTTATCATGAAATGGGACGTTTTTGTCTACGTGACGCTGAGTCATATGACTTTGAGGCGGCCATGTTTCATGAACGTCATGCCGCTGCTCTTGGTATCAAGTCAGCCATCTTGTCTCTCGCGTACATCCATCTTGGTCTTCCTCATGATCTCCTTTCTTCCATTACAGTTGAAGTAAATCATCTTTTTATTTTCTGTGATATCAGATACATATTGTATTTTATATTCTTATGTATTTTTTTTGATAATAACATTGTTAATAATATAAATAGAAGTTTTGTTTTATATTAACAATGGCTTCTGTATTATTTGACGCATTTGAAGAAGATCTTTGTGAGAAACAGACATTGTATTATATCGTAAAAATGACTGTTAGGACAAGAAAGACACATGATGGTTGCAGTATAACCAAAAATTGTTTCTGTAATTAATTGTTTTGTAGCAACTATTAGATGTGAAAAATTATATCTGGATTAAGAATTTGTTATATATATATATATATCAATAAACATTTACTTTTTATAGACTTGTCCATGTAGTCTTAGATTAATATTTCTTTCATGAAGTCTCGCTATCACTCTCTGCACATTTATAGTTTCATAAGTGTTCTTTTGCTGTTGTTTTGCGTTCAGAACACAGAGAATAACATTGATGCAGGTTTAGAGTATATGTTGATAGCAGCAGAGTCAGGAGATCGGAGTGCTATGATTTATCTTGCCAGGGCTTATCAGACAGGCAATGGACTTGGTTCTAAGAGGTATGGCATCATAGTATCTGATATTTATACTATAAATTACAATGTTATGTCTTATTAGCAGAATAATTTTTATTTTGGTATAATGTTGGTTTTTTTATTGTGTTAAGTAAATAGAGTATAGAAATGTAGAGAAGAGTCTCTGTAAAAAGTTAAACTATTCATCAGGTAATAATCAGGTAATTTCTTTAATTAGAATGAAAGGAATGAATGCTATAAATGAAACGATTTTGTATATGGGATCGTCAATGGAAAAGAATTATTCATATTTGTCTAATTTTTAAAAGAAAGTGACAGTTTATTTTTCGCGAAAGAAAACATAATATACAGTATAAATAATACGTGCTCTGCATTGTGCAATGGCTATTATAGTAAGAGGCTAATTAAGTTGCTGTAAAAATGTTGTGAAATACAACTTATTTTATTTAAAAACAAGTTAATTTGGAATATTAAACCATTTAGAGAGAGATCTTATAATGAAGCAGCCAGGTTGTACACCAAGGCAGCTTCTATGATGATAGAGGATGAGAGTGGAGAATTTGATGCAACGATGGATTGTCCACTGTATCAGATCAAAGCTGACTTGGCAGAAATGTATCTCAGTGGAGGATACGGACTTGATAAAGATGCCAACTATGCCGGTACTATTGTAATGCTTTGTTGTTGCTTATTGGCAACAACAAAAACTACAACGAAATTTGTTATTCTGTTTTCAGAATGATAACAGAACACAACTTTGATCCATTTCTTGGTCAAGTTTCATGTGTTTACAATATTTCAATATTTTAATAAGATATTATAACTTTTAGGTTTTTGATATAAATTAGACAACAAGTAAGATATTAAAAGTAACAAACTTTTGCAACATGATTTTGTATCAGTCATCATGGTTTTAAAGTATATGTTTAAGGTATCTAATATCTGAAATTTTAATTATACAATTGCATCGATCATAATATGTTTCTAGTTTTTGAGTGCTGTTGTAATAACGTTGACAGCATTCAGTATTAGCTTAAAGATGTAACTTTAACTGAATGCATTTTAACGTTAGTTTTAGCAATAAATGCATTAATATTGCTGTTGATTGTGTGTATATTTAGGAGAGTTATATACAGAAGCTGCTGAGTATGCTACAGAAGCCATGAAAGGTCGATTAGCAAGTAAATACTACAGTCTGGCTGAAGAGGCCTGGGGTCAAGTTGAAGAATAGAATATTCTAGCAATTACAAGTTGTTAAAAATCTTGCCTTTATTGATCTTATAGATTTATATGTTGACTTTTTTTTGACTCTCTTTATATTTAAACGGGTTATTTACCTAGATTTTAAGTTAGGTTTACTGTATTCATTAAGTTAGTTTCAGTTATGTTAGATAGAGGGTTGTATGTTTTTGATGTTATATGGTATTAGACATTTTGGCTTATTTTATTGTTTCTATATTTTTGTATGAAAAATAGAGTGAAAATTTACAGTTTGTGATGAAAGTTTACTGTTGTATTATTTTCGGTAATAAAAAATGTAAAAATTAGATTATTTACTCTATTGTTCTCACTTAAAACTTAAAGGTTAATGTTTGAGAGTTTGTCTTCAATTGTCTTAAATGTATTTTTCTTACTACCGGTAATTAAAAGTCAAATGTCATTAGTTTCTTGACTAAACTTCTGTTCTATTAATATAGACTTAGATTTGCGTCATTTTTTTATTCTTACTATTGCATTAATTTTGCTAAGTACTCGTGAATATGCTTCTAATTGACTTTTTATTCTATATTTATTTATGCACAAATAATTTATGGTGCTGTAATTTGTAGCATTTTGATACTATTTTAAAGTTTTTTATCTTTATACAGTAAACTAAATGCATTTTTAATTTATAAAATGAATTTTCAATTGAAATGAGAAGGCATGGCATTTTTTTGGTCATTAATACACAAGAAACATTATGTTTAAACTACAATTGTCTGAAATTAATAATTTTTAGCTCTGTTAATTACATTTCAATTGGATTAGCTTTCAGTTAAATCTATGAGCAGTAGTGGTGTTTTTACCCCTCCCCCCTCCCCACCACCCTCCCTTAAACAGATTTTCATCAGGGTCTATATATTGCGTTACTTTTTGAAAATATTAGTTGTAATTTGAAATAACAACATAAAAAATAAAGACATCAAATAAACGAGTTTTATTTCTAATATCAGATCATTAATTTTTACTTTAGATTTTGAAGTCTTTGTAAAACTGATATTTTATTTCATTAAAATAACATTTATATCATTTTAAGTAAAAGTATTAAGCAAAGCATAATTTGTTGATTAGAGATTATAGAGTCGATTAGTTTTAAGTATAATATTGTTAGTGCCATTTTGATACTGGTACATAATTTTATCTGAGATGCTCAATTTAAGTTTGAATTTTTATGTTATTTAATTATTTTATACAGTTATAATTTTTCTTATTCATTTATTACAATATTAATGTGTATGTTTTTTGTATATATAATTCTGATGAAAGTCTTGCAATGATTTAGTAGGTTGTATTAGTAGTATTGTAAATTGTAGTCAATTAATTTTACAGCAATAATTATAATTCGGATTGTTTTTGTTAACACGATTTATTAATTTTTTTTATTAGTTCAGTGGTCTTTGCTGTGATAATGTTATTTTCTACCTATATATGTTATATATGACAATTGTGATTTATACATAATCTAACTCGACTAATATGCATGATTTAATATTTCTCTTTATAACCTAATAAATGTTCAATTAATTTTCAATTAATTTATTAATGAATTGTGTTTAATTCTCATTGTTTATTATAAAATCAAATACAATTAATTAGATGTATCTATTTGGGATCAAAAAAATTATGCTGCACTTTAAAATGTTTTACATTTGTTAACTAATTATGAAATACTAGTTAAAACCATATTTTGACAAATCTCCCGGTTTTTTTTTCAAAATAACAAACAACATTAAAAAAACTGATTTGAATCTAAAAAGCTTTCACTGTCGGAACTAAGTTCCACTCACCCTAACCAGTGGAGGTTATCCATATCCTTGTAGCTAATTTCAATATAAGAATTTACGGATTTCGTAGTAAAATACGAACATTAAATTAATAACTTAATACAGATTTCGTACTAAATCTCTAGCTTATTTAGACATTCATTCATTTTTTTACGGTATCTAAAATGTTTAATGTTAAAATGTGTACAGTGGTGTAGCCAGGAATTGACTAAGGGGGGGGGGGGTGAGATTCATTTTCGCTTACTTTCATCCCCAATTACACAATATTTCATCTCAAAAACGTTTATCCAACACAACAATTTTTAAAAATAAAATCGTGAAATATTCCAGAATGACTAAAATATCCCTAGATCCCCAGACAGAGGTCAAAATCCACGGATCTAGTCAAAATAAAACTATTACATTGTTTAGATATACGTTAGTCTATAATACGTGACTAAAAATATATCCTAAGATAAAAATATTGGAG
>JAQIXG010003413.1:0-14961 GCA_034700105.1 Oconnorella tubifera | reverse complement strand
GGAGCGAAAATATTGTGAATTGACAAAGATATCACATTTTCCGTCGGGTTATATTTTTTTTTGCCCCACCCTGTATACAACAGAATTTCAGTGCAAAACCATAATGGCCTTTATTTGGCAAGAAAATTCTTGAGGAAAAAATAACTTTCTATTTTGGCAAGAATATGATTATGGCAGGATATTCTTTTTCTGATGGCAGGAATGCCTTGTGGCAGGAAAACGTTTTTGCTTGAACATGAAAATATTGCTACTTGCGAGAGAGCGTTAAATAATATATATATGGATTACCCGTTATTTATAAATCAAATCTCTTTTGCAAATTTCTAATATCCTTATTGTAATACTTTTAGCTCATAGAGGCTTCTATATTTGACAAGGCAAAATTGCTATCGTCTCTGCTAGACTGCTATGCACATCTGTTTTAATATTCTAAATCTGAGATAGTGTTTTAGATCATATTAAATTATATTGTTCTCTCTCGATCTAATTTTAACGCTTGTAAATCAGAAAAAAACATGACAGAAGAAGTGTTTTCATCTTTTGACTAAACACTCGGTGTTTGTCCTAAATTGATTTCATGTTTACAGTTGAATTATAAAACTTTATTTTTCTTCAGTTCTATTATAGGATCGTTCGTTTTGTTTTAGAAGAAATTTGCAATGACATTATTTTCGCAGACAAGATTAGTGCTCGATATTCTTAGCAAAGTGGAAGGTCGATCTATAATCTTATTCCGGAAAGTGTTTCCAATTTGCCAAGTTTTAATTTCAAATTTGCCAAGTAATAATCAGTTTTGAGTTAATTTAATCTTCTGCCAGGTCGCGCTTGACTTTATTTCTTGGTATTAACTTGTGATAAGATAATTGAAGATAAAATAAGATAATATATAAAAAGCAATAACCATCTAAACGAAACATGTACTTTGAATGTGACAACGAATTTTGACTCGAATTTTGATTAAAGAATATCGACAGAAATGGAACATATTTTATTCAATTTCTTCTTATTTATTTATATAATTTAACAATCTTCAGCATTTTTAATTGTTTATAAATCACATTTATTTATTTATTTAGATCACATTTATAGCGTCTCTAATAATATATAAGAGATACTATAAATAAGTGTTTTTAAGGTATTTTTTCATTTGTTTCGTCTAGATTTGCGCTGCATCGGCCTATCTGAAAATTAGATTTTTTTTATTAGTTTTATCATCACAAATAATGGCGTCTCAAAATAAATAATTGTTGTGCTTCTAGCGATAGTGTTAATTAGTGTAACCCATTTAATATTTTCAGAAATATGTTTTCTGAATTAGTGTATTTTTAGTGAATTTAACTTCAAGGTATATTCTTATTAACCGGTAAACAAGATAAATTAAACTGATGGATATTATTGAAGTCAGCCAAAAATATGTTTTTTGAGATACTATATAAAAGAAATTTTTAATAGAATAATTAATTGTGATAAAAATATTAGCAGCATACTTTGCTCGCTAAATTTTAAAGTAAATAAAAAAATTAAAAATCGTCACTTAATTATAGCCAGAATTTAGCAAGGAGGGGGGGTGTGATTTTCATTGAAAAAATGATGTGGCCTTCATTGGTCTATACACTATATTTTACGCAATAACTTCTCGTCTAATTTCTCTAATTTTCTTTGATACTTCATTTTTAACTCCTCATATTAACCTTTATATCGCTTTTTCTTTATTAGCACTGAAATCAAATAACTTATTCGAAAGGCATTGTGTTAACACTCAAAAAATTTTAACCGTACTTTTTGACATTTTCCTCAGCACAACACAAAATGTGATTCAATAGAAGGGAAGGGGGGGGGGTGATTGTCCCCCCTTGTCTACGCCATAGTCAAAAATAATATAAGGTTAATCATCCCCCCCCCCCGTTGCTACAGACCTATAATTGTTTGTCGCTGCTGCTTTAGTTTACAATGTGAATTTTATTCAACAGTAAATGCTGTTCAATAAACAACTTTTCTACAGTATACATTTTTTGTTATATTTATAGCATAACTGTAACACCGTAGCACGTTATGGCTACTTAGTATTTTAGATTATACTACAATTATACTACACTACCGGCATTCAAAGTTTACGTTATATGCCCTATGTTATGTTTACGTTTATAAGACGTAACGTGTCTTACATTGACCCCAACGCGTTATGTTATACCGTATGTGTCGTCATATGCGTTATCGCATGCAATGCAGCTATATTGTTGTGTATTTAGTGAATGTTTTCCACAGTGGACTAAAGTTTCCAATGTTTACTGCTGAATTAAACGACACTTTTTTATGATGTTAAGATGTGATGATATAAATCTAATTTTTCTAAATTTGTATTTTCCAATATTACTATAGGTAAAAAGACATACTAAGTAAAGCGTATATAACATATCACCCAACCAAGGAATAATTTATCGTGACTACACATACATCCAGTCAATATCCTGATGAAAACGGAAGAAAAATATTTACATTTACAGACACCGGATAGCAATGAACAACAAACCAGAATCTAATTACTAGAAAAAAGACTTACATCGTTAAGAAGTTATAAAAATTAAAAGGTATACTTTTGATAATTGATAAAAAATATATAAAAGAAATCTAGTTAGAAGTAAGTTCGTGAATTTTTTAATCAACGATTAATTCAGACAAAAGACCGTCAGTATTTTTTTCCAGAAAGAAGAGGCGATGAAAGACTTAAAGATCGAATAGACAATCTGATTAATTTTTTTCCAGTTCCCTAAAAGATGAAAACGGTAAAATTGGTTAACGTCATCAAAATGTATAAAGTTTATAAGTATTAATGGATGGATATGTTCCATCCATATATTTTTAATTGATGGATATATTCCTGGTAATGCTACCGAAGTTAAAGATTTGATGACAGTTTGCTTATAAATTACATTAATCAAATTGTTGCAAAAGCCATTCAAGAATTCATTTAGTATTTCATGATCGAGAGAAAGAGAAAACGCTATAATTTAAAGTTGGGTATACAGAGCGTTGGGTATACCAATAAACTTGCAAACTTTACAAATTATCTATCTGCCTTCAAAATGACGGGCGTTTACATAAACTGAGAGAAGTAGTTCTCTAGTTAAATTTCAGTTCAAAAACAAAAAAAAGTTATATCCTAATTGTATATAAATCAAAACATATAATTCTCAACGGATAAAAACGCTTTTATGTTTAAAAATTACCTCCTAAGTCTGCAGTAAAGGATTATGTGACCCACTTGAATAAACAACACTTCTGTCTGATCTTATGTTTATACTCTTGCGATCAATGTTTGTAATGAAAAAATTCAAATATCAATTACAAAATAAAAAAACTTCTAACTGCAGTGATTATAATTAGCCAGGTTTCCATACAAATGTCATGTCAACAAGTCGATGCGATATCTTGATAAGTTCTTACTCCTTTTCTTTAAAAAGAATAGAAAGACATTAACACTTTGACTTTTAAATGAATAATACTGAGGATATATAATAGTAGATTCTTTTAGCCACTGTACTTAGAAGCGTTAGTATAGTAATTATGGAAAAAATGATGCATTATTTTGAGCGACGGAGCTATTGTTAGACAAAATCATTTTGTTGAGGTTAATAGCATGTTAGAGAAATAGGAGGCGTATTCTGTAGGAAATGTTGCTGGTACATGTATTTAAACATTTTATTTAAAAACCTATTTCTATTCATATTTTTTTAAGAGCCTGAGGTCCCACTTAAGACTTGCAACAGTTGACTGATTGACGAGAGAAAATTATAAAAAATATATTGTAATTGTTATAACTTTAATGAACAGATAAAACATTATAATTGTACACTTAATATTCATAAATTATATCATTTTTTATTACCCAGCAATAAATTAATGCTTTTATTTTAATTAAACAAAGTTTTCCAATAGGATTGACAGAAAATTAATAATCTTGATATTAAACCACTATTCGTCTTATCGACACAAATAATATATAACGCTCGATAATGACATCACGCTTTTGTAAATGTAACAAATTATCTTGCTGTAAAAAACTGATTTTTAGAACTTAATACAGAGTAAAATTAATGCCATAAATTATACTTTACTTGTTTACCATTACAGTGTCTCGTTTATAGTAAAGCATGGGTAAATGTTATTATGATTCTGTAATGATAACGCTAAATCATCAACTCTTCACAAATTGCATAGTCTCAACTAGCATAGTATGATATATTATATTGATAATATTTAAAATTGAGTTTCGATTCTTGTCAAATATATAGGCCTAATAGGTAGGCTATAATGTAAGCACTACGAATGAGATATTGAATTTGTCATCCGAGTCACGTTGGGGTCTTTTTGATACCATTTTATAAACTTTTTAACAATATTCCGTGATGACTCATTTATACCTATTTGATCAAATTATTTTTGTGCCTTCCAAAACATAAGTAATAGAAATAATAATACTATAACTCTTTAGCCTGGTAAATGGTACTGTGAATATTTTAAATGTTAGGCACCTCATAGACTCCTGGGTAAGTAGATTGTAAAATATTTTATTTATTGATACCCTTTAAATATAAAATGAGAAGTAGTTGATGAATAATAAATCTCTTTTTAATAAAATATTAAGAATATTTAAATCGAAGAAAATGATGAAATTATTGGATCTAACCTCTGGAAGAGTTCAAAGACAATGTCAAAGGATGAAGCATTCATCACTTCATGTGCAATGAATATGTTTACAAGTTTATAAACTACTACTGTAGCTGCTATAATTAATAGACATTGTAGATGAGAAACTATAAACTGCAGATAACTTGGCTGTCAACATCAGAGATTCATTGTTTATCTGATAAGCAACTTAGGTGTTGGTAGCAGATGCGTTTTGTTCTCGTCGAGCGTTGTGATTAAAGATCTGGAAAAGAAGAAACAATAAAAAAAGTCAATTTTATTTATAAGCAGCAGATATTATAGCATTGTGTGGTATAGTATATATTTATTGAGATCGATACCTATTGATAGATATTTTGAAAACGTTAAGTGCAACGATTGTAGTTATATTGAATTATTACACACTGTTATATAAGCATTTATAGCTTTATTGATATTTTGTTATATATATACTTTTATTGTTAGGCATATTTATATATCTCTATTGTTTCGTTTAATAAGGACATATAATACAATGCTTGCAGTGGATATTATAATGGTATAAAAAAGCATTAATATTAAGTGAATATTATAATTGATTTCTAAAAGTTAAACTTATTTGATTAAGATAGAAAAATAATACTAAATTCATTAGTTACGAAGTGAATCAATTTATCAATAAATCAATATAGGATTGATTGATTTACTGAAGCTGACGTCCTCTTCAATATCTTGAGACGATGCATATCATGAAATGATCCATGAAATTAATCACAATTAAATGTTCACGACATCTTAATTAATAACTAAATTTATAATTTATAATTAATAACTAAATCATATTATATATTTTTTTGTTAACAATTCTGTCAGATGTATTACTGAGTGCATTTAATTTCGCTAACATTATATTAACTACATATAAATATAATGATGTTTTAACCTGTAATGGGTTACTTTTTTGGCCAACCCTATTTCAGGATGCATTATTATGTTACTGCTTTAAATTAGCGTATATCAACGTCAATCACTCAGCCGACGTCACAAAAGTTATTTATATTGTTATTTATTGATTGCCGTTTTCTATTACCACCATACGACAAAATTCTGGTAAATATATACAATAAAAAACAAGAATTGTACATAATATAGTACATAACATATAGTACAGAAATATAGTACATAATATAATATACTTGTATGCTGGGCTATTGAATTTAAGTCAATATGTTATTTTACTTATAATAACCTTGAATACAATATTTTTCAAAGTCAATAGTTTACAATATCAAGGCTGCAATGAACAGTAAGGCAGCACATGCAGTTAATTTTTCGTTTACCTGCACTTAACCGCAATCTTGTCAATGAAATCAATCAGCGAGTCTTTCCGTTTCACGAACGATTGATGAATTTACCGGAAATGTCCGATTTATTTTCCGCTATCGAATCACAGACTAATCTCAACTTCTAAAGCAGAGTTCACACGGGTGTTTTCTGTTTCAGCGACTGTCTATGCGATACTTTCAGCTAGCTGCATAGAATAAACCTTGGCATCAGCTGATGGACTGTATATAGGAGAGACGGTCCGGCGACTATCATGCTACTTGGTCCAATATCGCAGAAAAAAAATGTTACATTTATTTATTTATGCAATTACATACTTTTTTTATTAAAAATGCAGATAATCCGTAAAATTTAAAAGTATATAAATATAGTGGTATCTTGCATACTGTTGCTTAAGCAGTAAATTAGATTTCTAAAACATTCTCTTAAATTTCTCAAAATTAATTAACGTTAATTTTTTTCGAAATGTTTGCTAAAAAATTAAAAATCTCACTAGCGATATTACTGGAAGGCTGTATGATCTTAGCGACTATATAATATTGTTACGGACTTCCGTATTTCATATGCAGCTGGTACGTCAGTGAATTATAACAGTTAGCAAGTATAGCGAAATTAAATCACGTTTATTAATCGGGCTTTACTCAACGAACGCAGTAAAATCTGTCATGAATGTAGCTCATGCGCGCTAATAAAATGCAAACGTTAAATTAACTACAGAAAGACGAAACTATTGATAGAGCTACCGTCCGTTTCATAGCATTATAATACTCATCTTGAAATTATCAGAAGCAAAATATATTTTACATTTTTCACTGAAGATGTGGCAACATTGTATTTTGTACAGTATATGAAACTATTCATTGTTAGTCTGTTACCATAAGTAAATATATCTAATTCATACAGACAATCCGTAAATTATTGCAATAAAAAGGAATGCAAAGAATTGGTAAATAACTGATAAATTCTAGATATACATAAAATGGTAGCTATGTTATACTATAAAATAGATATAATAGAGTGTGTTATTGAATCTGTAAATCTTATTGACAAACCTGTTGTAGTTTTTCATGTTGTATGGAGATATTACAACGGTATACGAAGCTATTATACATAAACATTCTAAGTGCAAGGAAATCTGTCTTTTTAGCTCAGATTTAATCCCAATCACTACATACTTTATCTCAAAGCAATCTTCACTGTAGCACACACTACATTATATAATTGCTTTATCGTGTATTTAATGTTCTTAGAACAAAATCACTCGACGAGAAATTTACTCCTCGTAATATAAGCGTAGAGTCGATTAAAAGAGGATAATCTTCTGGTTGCTCGAGGATTGTGTACATAGATGTAATTTTAAAACTGGTTTTAGTATAGATCTCAATTAAAACATATAAAACAAGCAGTTATTGCAGTCGTTGAAGGCTATCGGCTTCATTTGTTTGCACGTACACACATTCTATTTAAATCTTGTAAAATCGCTGCATCCAGTGGCGTAGCCAGGAGTTTAGAAAGGGTGAGGAAAGGGAAAACTTGAAAAAAATGAAGTGAAAACCAGTTTTTAGGTTAAGATCTTTGATCTAAGTTTGCATGTCTCTATTACAAAAAATCACGAAGTCATTACAAGGGGGGAGTTTTACCACTAAACTAACATCTTTAAATTCATTGATAGCAATTCAGTAATTAACACTACAAACAATAATTGTTATCTTCAATGGGCAAGGGGGGGGGCAATGAACCCCACCACCCCCCCCTTGGCTAATCCACTGACTAAATCCGTTGAGATTCGGATTCCATAAATACTGTATACTATTTCTTGAAGAGAACATTAAAGATGTACTTAGCAATGGGATCTAATTCTGTTAATATATTGAGACAATAAATGTTTCCTTCAGCCAATATGTTTCGTGACACACGGGCCCTTTCAATCAAATATCATCAAGAAAAGTCATTATATTTTGTGTTCATTATTAAATTCTTGATAAATAAACTCCCGTACTAACCTATTCTGCTGTAATTTTTCTCTAATGTTGTTATATTTCATACGCTATTCGTATTAATTTTACTACTTCTAAATGCTGCAAGTTAAGTCACGCTTTTAAATAAAGCAAACAATAATTACCATAACGAAACTTATATCATAAATAACAGTGTTGTTACTTTCGGAAATTGCTTGACTTTAAACCTAATAAATAAAATTTACTTTAAAAAAATAAAGCAAAAGATTCTTCTGTAAATAAAACAGGATTACAAGTTTTGCTAAATGAAGATACTATGCAGTAAGTGCATAATATCATATATTTTATATTTAATCTACATAAAATATAAAAACTAAGATACTGTTGTTAAATACTAACCAATGATTGAATATTAACTACTAAGTAATTAGTGTTTCATTTTACTAAAAAACAACATCTAAGAAAATAAATAATAATTAATTAATGTTCCTTATTATTTATTTTCTTAGATATTTATTTTTATAGTCAAATTTAAAATTATAAATAAATATATTCGTTGATTAATATTCTCGTATCTTCAACATCCTTGAAAATTAATTTATCTCTAACCCTAATCTAAACTATAACCTAATTAATCCCAGCTTTAAATTATAAATAGTTAAAACTAAAATTATTTCGTTTCAAAAATTCGTTGATAGGATAAATCGACCTTGCAAGTGTTTGTATACTTTCAGATTTTATTGCATCATCAAACGTGAATAAAAACGAAAAACCTCCATCCACTTAAACATCAACCAAGCGTACCAAAAATGCAGAACACTACATTGTGCTAGTTTTGTTTAATTAATGATAATAACAGGACCATATTCTATATAGTGCAATTGTGAACAGAATAGTAAAGGATCGCAAAAGGTTGCCCGTTGTTGTCCACAATAAACAAAATATCAAGAAATTTTAAGCGACATATATAGTTATTCATAACCTAACTTTCAACATAATATGTTATATAGATTTTATTTTCTTTTATTATTGCGTAAATGACAAGGTGTTAGCAGAAAATCAAGCTGTCGGTATTGTATAATGACGCAGAAAGGCTCATAGCTCAGTTTAATAAATAGTCTTTTTTCTGCTTGCTTGCTTTTCATTTTCTATCTGTCTTAAGTTCTGAACTGATAAATGATTTGCAGATTTTTATTCTAATTGAACAACGCCCATTGCTCGCTTACTGTGTAATCATAAATAATATCTGTGTAAAAGTAATGTCGCGATATTCTTCTATTCTTTTATTAAATAAATAAATAAAATATCTTATGAAAATGTCTTATGACATTTTCATTAAATCATAATTTTGAAAATCATAAAAATAGTTAAATTAAACACTACTATACGGTGTATCTAAATTTGATAGCATAAACATTACGAGTTTATATCTCTAGAGTCCTACTGACTTCATCCGTTTGTTCCAAGGTAATCATTTTCATCACCGAATTAATCGCTAATAATACATAACAACTACACCTGATCCTGCCACTGCATAAAGCATGCATGAATTCTGTACTGACACATCAGGTCTAAATTATGCTGCTCAACCTTCAGTTTCACTGTTGTATCTGATCCACCAGATGAAAAGTTGCTACATTTGACTTACGTGCACTTAGTAATAATACGTGAAACTGTTTTCGTAATCATTAGTTTTTAAATGAGAAAAAAACTAAAATACTATGCCAAATGAAAAGGGAATCAATCTATTATCATTTGGCTTTTTTCCATATCCACAAGAAATTCGAGCGGAATCCGGTTATGCAGGAATATCCAGGCTTCTAAATGCTCCAGAGATGGCATCATTTATCTTGTTGTTACGAGAGTTTATTTATCATGTCACATCAGCATAAAATTTCTACATCGTGACATGTTGAAGTGAATGCGCAGAAACAGGACACTATAGAGCACATGTTTCTCTGTTATTATATAGCAAGCTAGATGATTTCTTTCTAACTTATATTTCAGAAAGAGGCGGCGGGGAGTGCATTCCTGCATTGGATTGGCTGCATGCATAATATATTATCTAATACATATATTAAACTTTTACCACATTTGTGTTCATATACATGTAGTATTATAGGTTCTAGGACGTTTCGTCAAAGGACGATTCGTCAACGGACTGTTCGTCAAAAGCTATTCTTAAAACAAACGATTCTTATAACCCCTAACCATAACCATAACCCTAACCTTCACCCTAACCCTAACTATAACCCTAACCCTAAACATAACCTTAACCCTAAACATCCTTGACAACAGTCCGTGGACGAATCGTCCTTTGACGAAACGTTCGCATACCGTATTATAGTCTGTTTCTTAATCTACTAGTCTACATGACGTCATCATTCTCGCATAAAATGTTACGCTTATTAACAAGAATTTAAAAGTTGCAGGATAATTCATCTATGAAAAACAATCAAGAAAATATTCATGAATATTTTGAGAATCTGAATAGTAATTTTATCACTTGAAAAATCCACGCAAATTTAGTATTTGAAAATCCAGTCAGTAATTATTTTGTGGTTCTTTAATTTACATTTTACTCGTTAGCAGAAATCTCAATTTATAATCTGTCCTTAAATTTAAAATGATTTAGAATTCTATTAATTAAACTAACACTATTTAACTGTCAAGGTCTTAAGACTAAAAGCGAGCATCACGTCCTAAAATAAACTCAGAAATCATTACAATATATTATTATTACTACACAATTTTAAGGCTGTCATTATTATCCAGCATGACGCTTGTTTTAACATTTAGAAGTTATAAGATCATTGTAAAATAAAAATAATATATTTCTAGTTGAACTGACATTTAAAAATGTAACAAGTACAAATTTTAAGAATTTAATCAATACGGAATTGGCCTATTTAAGTATAGAAACTTAAAACATTTTTTAGAAATTTATTGAACCTTAATTAAATAAGTTTTGTATTACGTGAAAAGGAAATGAATCAGGAAATTTGATTTTTTTTTAATTTGAAATAGTGATAGTATTCAAAACATAAATCAATCAATAATAATAATAACTGTAGTTTGCATTTCTTTATATTGACGAAGACATCTTCATCTCAGCTGCATACATTTAATATTAATTATATTTTTTAATTTTTTAACATTTAATATATTAATACTCATTTTAAGAGCTTCAGACTAAATATCACTTTAAAAAAAGTAACAGTTTTGATGAAAAATCGTATAATTCTAACTTGAAAATAAAAGACGTACGTATTATAGAACTCACGAAAATTGTCATATTATAAAACACTGGATAAATTTATTAACTTTAAAAACATATAATTTGTTAAAGTCTGCATACTATTAAAATGATGTGTTTTTCTCTTTAAAATGTTTTAAAATCTATCACTTTCGTCTTCATCAAAATGCATGTCATTCTTCGCTCTGAATTTGCGATTTTCCGTTCAAATTCTTGCGAATTTTTGTCACATCAATCATTAGGATCCTAATTCTTTCACACAGTTTTTATTACTATATCCAACATAAGCTATATCCAACATATAACCATACATCTGGCTTTCTTTGCTTGATAATGTTGCGTCAATTAACTCTACTTCTATATGACATATTTATGAGACTATATTAGTATTTTTCATTATTAAGATAGTACACAAAAATTATTACTAATATCATAAAAAATATTTTTTGAACATTGTGTATTTTTTTGCGAATCAAGTTCTACAGTTTTTAAGATTCAGAAATTTTGCCATGGAAAATCACGAGTTCAATAATTATCCATCGATATTTCTCTTTCTTTAGCAAAAAAAAACGCTCATAGTTATTTGATTATTTCAATGCACTATCAAACATTTTTATATTATTTTACGTTAGCGATACAGTGGAGTGTTATCATATTCCCCCACCCCGTACTAACTCTATCGTTTAAGATCATCTAAGATCTGTTTTGTTTAATTGTTACGAATTAATCCAGTCGGTGTTATAGAATTGTTTTATATTTTGCTAAAGTAATGTAATTTACATTAATGAAAGTAGTGCAAAAATCTATATTTTATTTTCGTCATGCAAAAAATAATGAAATAAAATAAAGAATCCACTGATGCCATGAAATGAATCACTGAAATGAGCGAAGTGATATAATTCCGAACAAAAATTGAATAAATGAACAAATTTAGGAGCGACAGACATTATAGCTAAGGTAAAGAAGATTGACTGATCACCAGATAGTAATCAATCATCGTTGCGCTGATTTAGAGTCTACAGTGACAGCTAATGACATTCATTGATAACAGGAAACTGGCCAGAAGATCCAGATACATAATATAAGCTGGGAGGGATTTCAGGATTTTGGATCTCAAGAGATCCAAGATCCATCTCGTTTCTGAAGCAATGCCCGTTTGGCCGTGGAGCGGGGAAATGCGGCTGCAGTGCTGAAAACTTTTGAAACAGTTTCTCACGACTCTTGAATTTTTATTATTTTAACGTTTGTCAACCGATTTTTTATTTCCCATACTTGTGCAAACTATTAACTTTCTAAATAGAACTATAATAATTGTTTTTATAATATAAGGGCAGGGTGATTTTTTCTTCTCCAAAAAATGAGAACACTGTTCTCATTTGAGAACACTGAGAACACTGTTCTCATTTGAGAACACCGAGAACACTGTTCTCATTTTTCAAAAGTATTCAGAATTTTCTACAAATAGTCATCGCGTGGTTAAAGAGTATGAGATTTCAGTGTTGTATTGTTTTCAAACTTTTTTAATCATTTTACCACCACTGTATCATTGTATCGGTCCGATAGACCACCGATAGTCTATCGGTACGAGATAATAAGCCTGCTGGATATAATGAAAACAAACATTGTTCTATTATTTTTAATTATTTCATTTTTCATATCTATCTATCAGCAGTAAACGCTGACTTGTATTTATTTGCATTAAACGAATTTAAAAGGTAGATGAACGTTCTTTAATCTATAATATATTTTATATAAGAGAATTTTGACCTTCGGTTGTCTTCTTATTTTTTTTGTTCACCCTCTTACCCCCGAGACATTTTTGCACACCTGCTCGCTACTCAAAATATCTCCCGACGCCTATGCTTATTTTTGCAAAACACAGTAATTAAAGCTTTAATTATTATAATATATTCATCAAGGTATTAACCTACTTATCAAAACTATTGCAATTTTCTTTACAAATGAATTTTGAACCGATGAACTATTGGCATTCTACATTTCATAGAAGCTTCAGTCCTTAATTCAGAATATATTATCGACTAAAGATATATTGCGTACGATATTTTAAAGTCTACAAAATGTTCTTAATAAACGAAAGAAACCGCAACCAAAAAATAAATATAAACCATTATCGCATAAACTCCACGCATTTTACATAAAATCTAAATTATTAAGTTTTTTTTACTTTCGTTAACTTTTCACAGAAAATAATTTAGAAGAAATACCTTTTTAAAGCAATGATCCATAAATAGGTCTCCATCAAGCGCCGCTAATAATCCATCTCATAATATACGAGCGTGGTTCGTAGACTATCGATGACTGTATCTCGTGTATCTCGAGTCCACGCAATATGCAAGACCCTAGAACTAAGAATAGCGATTAGATTTCTCAATGAATTAACACAGCAGACTTGAGATCGCCGCTTCGTTTGCAGCAGAAGTGGCTGTATATTACAGCAGCTAGACTGTTTAAGATGCAATAAATTAAACAGTATTTATTTAAGCAGGCTGTATGTCTACATTGATACGAGAAAAATTCGTGTTAAATTCTCTGCGGTAGATAATTCTAAACGAATTTTTTGAACTGTCTAAGCGTCATCAAACAAACGTTAATGATGTTTTCTCAACTTTCAAACACTCATAAATCTGGCAAACTTCACTGAACCGGATCATATCTATAAAATGCCGCTCATCATATTTTCGAAATATCATTTTTGAAAAGAGCTAGAAACCTTAACGTTAAAAAAGAACAGCCGAAAAACGGCGCAAATACATTAAACCGACAAAACTGATGATAAAAGATTATATTTTTTAATAATGCAAATTTTGTATAAATTGACGTGCTTACATACGTATATGCATGTACATACACACATACATAGGTATATGCATTCACGTTTTATGTATTAAACATTAAATCAAAATAGGGGTTGGGAAATATTTGGGGGCGAAATGTCCGTGGGGGGTATATGTTATTCCTTGAAAAGGGGAGAATTGTCAACTCATTTAGTAACCCTAACTCGAACCCTAATCAACCCTAAACTTAAAACTAATCCTAGCATTTATTGTAACTCCAATCGTAACCTCAACCCATATTTTAACCATTCCATAATCCTAGGGCCGATTTGTTGGGGTCAATTTATCCGGCTAGGATAGATGGCATCCCGTGAAAGCGGGGGGGGGGATTAGTCAATTAGTCAACAATACTCAAAGATTCCAATATTAAATTTCAGCAAAAGTTTTTTAATATCAGACATTAATACGGAAATATCTTTACACTATTTCAGGCTATTTCATGAATACTTTAACATTCCTCATCAACGATGCGTTAAGGAAGCATGCGTAATCATTACATCAACTTTAAACGTTTCATGATAAAATGTGGATCAACGAAATTGCCGTTTCGATTAGGCCTACTTTAGTTTAATGCACTTCTCCAGATTTTTAAATCCAGGAATTTTCCTCCGTAGGCTATACCGTCCGGTTGCATCAATACTTCATTTCATTCACGTGTATATCCAATAATCATCTGACAGAATCCTTTAAATGTCTGATTCATCCTCTTAATGTCTATCTTTAGCCCACGCTAGAGTACACGGTTTGAACATAAATCAGTGTACTTTTAATATTATTTTAGCTCAAATTAGTTCATTATTGGTTAGAATTTATAATTGCTATTATCAATTTCGCTTTGATATTATACGTTTTGTTTTTGTTACTGCTGGATAGTTATGTGTAA
>JAQIXG010003412.1:0-14962 GCA_034700105.1 Oconnorella tubifera | reverse complement strand
GGTTTGCGGTCGAGCGGGTCGGGTCAAAGTTTGTCGACCCATATCTCGGAAAGTACTCGACTAAAAAAATTATTTTTGTGGGTTTTTACATATCTCATGTGATACAATAAGAGTACAAAATTTCATGAAAATCCGAGTCGGTCATGTCACACACACTGGTTGATTTGACATGGAATTACCCTATAGTTATAATATATTTATATAATTAATACCAACTGACAGAAATTCAAATAGCGTACATGTACATAGAGACATTTATATGTCGCCATGACATTTATCTGTACCATCTGTATGACTAACGCTCATTTTCAATAAACATCATTCCAGCCAGATCAAAAAACACCTCACAATGCTCTACATGATAAAACATCTGGCCATCATAATGTCAATCAGTAGCACTAGCTATTCATTCCTTTCATTCAATATTTAATCTCTCTTGTAGTTTTCCGCCATCAGCTGTAGCACCATCTGATGCTAACTGCACGACACAACCAACTAATTCTTCCCCCACCTACAACACTACCACTCAGTCACATGCCCCCCTCACCGCGGCACCATTCACTGCACCACCAACAATCAGGACGGTGCAGCATTTGAGAAGGTCATCAGAGTCTGACATCGAGTCTCCAGTAAAGGGTAATATAGTCTTTAACTGTTAGTACTATTACTACTACTAGTTTTTTACTTATTGCATAACGCTTAATAATTTACTTTATGAATAAATACTTCTTCAATTCTAAGACCGTATTGAATAAGTTGAATCTTGTACATTTGATTTTATGACAGTAATTTAAATCTGTTCGTTAGTGAAGTGGTAGAGTGTTGGACTCAGAGCTGATGGAAACCGGACTCGAGTCCTCTGGAATGTAATATTTCGTGAACTTTCTGCACCCTTTAGTGAATTTCATCTAAACATCATTTTAGTGAATTAGCATTCTGTTTCAAGATGGCTGAAGATTAGACCATTCTGGTATTTGCTGTATCATTGAATCTTTTTTGCGATATGTGCTTGATTGATTAATCATTTGATTGCAACTTAACTAATACCCATATCCAGTATGAGAAATAATTTAGTATCGAATGCTACATAAGACCAGTAGGCTCAGAAGGTGTAAAAACTTTGGTATGTATGAAATTCGTGATTTGAATCAAATTATAAAATTTGATCAAGTAGAGACTTCATATATCAAAGCATTGTAAAAAGTAATAATATCAATGCTATGAACTGGGTGTACAAACAGAAAGTGATAAGTAAGCTCTGTCCACTAAGTGCTCTTCTTTAAGATTATTCAATCAAGCACATGTCACTTAAGGTCAATGAACTGATATTCCGACAGATGTAAGTTGATGATGTCTATATTGATTACAGGTTCTCAATCTGCATCCAGTGCAGCTGGAGCTGTTAATATTGGCAGTCGTCAACCTTTTCATAGACCAGTACTGCAACAAGAAAGCATAGACATGCTTGTAAGTCAATTTACTTTGTATTACTCTATAATTATTGCTGGGAACATTTCACTTGTATCTTACTTTGTGTTTCTTGTTTCTTCTCATGTCATTTCTCCTTCAAATCAAAATAAATATAAATAAATTCAATTAAAAGTGAAACGTTATTATGGCAATATAGAAGGGTTGAAAATTTATTAGAGTATAAATATAGCAATTATATAAGATTGTCACTTAATAATCCTTTGATGTGTGTGTGATGTGATGTTTTGGGCTGCCTTTTATTCAATAACACAATAAGTTATAAATGTATAAACTAACTACATAGTTATTTATTATTGACTGTATCTCTGCAGTTTAAGTATTTAATCGGACTATCATTTTGCCTAAGTAACGTAGCTAGTTAGTTGGCAGAATATATTTGATATTATTCATTATTATTTATTTGATTCCGGATTAATTATATTAATTCAGTCTGTAAACTTGTATTTGTGATATTTTAGGAGTATCCATTTTTCACAGTGAAGTGTCTTCCTCGTGGCTTCATAGTTCATCTTGGCGGAGTGGTGTCCGCTAGGTCTGTTAAACTGCTGGACAGGATTCATAACCCGGGTGAGATGTCTAACGGGTTACAATTGAGAGATACCTCGTTCATTTAATATAAAGTTCATATAATATCTATTTCTTTCATATAATATAGAGTTCAAATACTATCCAACATCATTCATAAAGTAATACGGGAATACGGAAATCAATGGCATTACTCTTTAAACTTTATAGACTATATAAATAGATGGTATAGTACATACTGTACAAATATATAGATAGTACAAATATATAGACTGTATACGGATAGATGACATAGAAGAGTAAATGTTTAGAATGACTTAACAGATGAGCCAGAGACGCGTGATGGTTGGTGGGTAGAGTTACGTACAGAAATACGCTCACACATGCGTGCAATGGGCTGTCATGCTGTCATAGGCTACAGTGAACAAACGTTCATAAGAGAAGAACTCATTATACTGTCAGCTATAGGAACAGCTGCTCTTGTCAATCTCAATGGCTTAGGCCAGCCAGCTGTGGCCAGCCAATCAGCAGTGACTCAGCAGCTGCTTCAGGTTGCAGCTGCTGGGCTAACAGCTGCTGAGTCAAGGGGCTACGGGGATCAGCCAGCTACGGATCATAGAAAGCTACATGTTGACGTGGGGCTGGCCAATCAGGCGTCGGCTGGTGCGGGCTTTAACGGGGCTGGGGCAGGATTTAGTCAGAGCAATGGTGGAATAGTGAAGTTAGTTATTGATGTTAAATTTAATAAACTAATTTCTTTATAGGTTAAATGTAATAAATTTAATATTAAAGTTGTTGCTATATTTGATAAGATATAATATTTCTCAAGATTTTAAGCCTCTTTTATTTGATGAACTAAATCACTATAATCACTAATCACTGTAAAGTTATTAAGCATTTTTCTTTTTATTTAATTTTGTGATGAGTTTACTCAAAACAGTGCATTAAATAATTTTCATTGTGCGAACACATATAGAGCTTATATTCAATATGCTAACTGAAGCTAGCATATTTAAAGGTTAAAGAAATTTTTATTTCTTATAAGGATTGCTAATTACTATATAATATTTATTTTATTTTGATTGTAAAATCGTATCTCTTTTATAGAGTCTCTATTACATTTAACTTTTAACAGCCTTCATTACAGTTTTAGAATTTTTCTGCTCAAAAAAAGATTAAAAAAATGAAGACTCGTGTTTTATTCAGGATTTTATACTCTATATTTTTAACTTTTTACAAATTTCAGCTTAGTTATTTGTATTATTTTATATGGTTTTCCCTTGGACAAAAAATTGATATATGCTTTATCTTGCGTGCGTATTGTTTTTAAAAAACATTATTTACTGACCTGTGTCAACAGTTTACTTTTAAGTTAATTTCTACATATATCTAGTTCATGTGGAACTAAATTGCAGGACCTGCCAAAACAGCCCCGACAAAACGACCCAGACTATTAATTCTTAGGGTTAGGGTTTATTTAGGGTTGGTTAGAGTTAAGATTATTAAATAAATTGACAGGACCATTTTGTCTTGTAAATGTATTTGGGGCCTCTTTGTCGGGGTACCAACAAATAGCTTACTTGATTGTGCTGTTGGTTGCATGTGCTGTTTTGACTCTAATCCATAAACAAACAAGCATTCTTATTTCAAATATTCTATTCATATACTTTTAGTTGAAAGTATTTTATGGTCAAACACTAGATTGTTCTTTATTTCTTTAAACTAACAGATAATATCAGGCAGTCTTTTCTTATAATGTTGTATTTTGATTGATTACAAAAAGTGATGGAGAGAAGAAGTCTTGTTCTATCTGTCATGTACCTTATGAGGAGGGAGCATTGCCTTTTCCTGTACATCTCAGTCGATGCTCCATCTGCAAGTACGTCTAGTTGTTGTATGTGTATATGAAATATATATATAAGGTGTACATGTATGTGATAAAGTGGATATGCTTATTTATATGTGAATTGTAATACTTCTTGTCATCACTAGATTCGACAATATATAATGATAATTATATATTATAATTATATTTTGCATTGTATGTTGTATTATATTATAATCATACTGGAAGTTAAAACTTATCTGAGGACATGTCAAATTTGTTTATCAGAAAGACTAATGTCAGAGAGGTCAAATTGTATAGCCTGTTTTTTAAATTTAATTGTATAGTATTGAATACATATTATATTGTATTATACAATATAATATAATTTCACTGATTCAAATTGTAGCAACAACAATTGTTAAATGATCATCCAATTAATGCTAATAAAATACTTCATACTTGTTGTATAAGTTTATGATAAAAATGTATCTCTTGTAAAAATATACGAAATCATGTCAACCTAAACTGTTATTTTGTAGCTAAAGCATTCTTGTTAATATGTATCATTTAAATGACAAGAAAATTGTAGATTGGTTGTGTATATATTAACAATTATAGTCATAATAATTATATAGTTGTTTATATTAAATAAATAATATTTACAATAATTAAATGTAATGTTTGCAACTGTATATAAAATAAATACACTGTATTTGATGCAGTCAATATAAGGTACCGGACATACTGTTCTCAACAATTGAGACCCCGAGTGAGTTGCCAATTATTGGCAAGGGTTGTTTTGTCCAGGCAAGAATCTGTAGAGCAAAGAGAGATGGTAAGGGAGAGACAAATGCCAAAGAGATCAGTGATGTAAGTTTACGATAGAATATTGAATTTTTCTGTCTGTGTATTTATCAGTTTTTTTTATATTTATTTATAGGTAATATACAGAACTTTCATACCAGAATATCTGCTATCTTGCTATCTTTATAAGTAAAGAATGCTAGAATGCTATCTTTATAAGTAAAGTTATATACTATGTTATATATGAAGCTGTTTTACTGCTTGATATGCAGGTAAATTTAGTTTCTAAATGTTGTTGAAATCTTGATGATTACAGTGGAAATGTGTTATATGATGGTTGATGTTCTTCCTTTTCCGTGCAGATAATCTTCTTGACAATTTGGATGTAATTTGAGTCAATTAAATTACATGCAAGATGAAATAATGCAGTTCAAACACAAAAGTATTTTTATTATTTATAATAATCCAGCTCTTTTATTGTTTATAATTGTAATTTTACTCTGGTTTGTCTACTCATGACTCTTAATCAAATTTATATTTTCCTCTTTGTAATGTTTGTTTCACAGAGTTTACCTTTTGTTGAATACGAGCTTCACAATCAGTTGTTGAATAAACTAAAAGTGAAAGGAATGAATTCTTTATTCAGACTCAAGACTCAGATTTGTATCGGTGAATCTCAACTTGTAGCTGTTGCTGTAAGTTACTTCATGAAAACCTTATATTTTTTCATCTTCAAAAAAACACTATGTTGTATAATATTGTGAATCTAATAATGAACAAAATGATTCATTATTAGTGACTCAATTTAAAAACAAATTTTGAAATAATGATGATCATGATTGTGGATGTTATCATCATTATTGTATACTGTCTATCCCAGATTATATACAATACAATTAGGGTTAAATGGGACCTGAGGGCCAAATGCAGTTCGCCGATGAATTATTTGTAGCCGGCCACTCCTTTAAAAATATAGCATTGTGTGTGTTCTGAAAAAATGAATTGTTAAGAATTAAAATTGCATGTAACTATCGTATAAATAGATAAAATACAATCGAATATGAAATAATAGGATGAAAAATAATTACTTTGTAAACAGTTATTAAGGAAATTAAAATACAAAAATACTTAAAATATACAAGTTTTATTTTTTTTTAGTTTAAAAGTATTTTAAATATATTTTTCATGCGTTCAGACTGCAACTGGAGTTTACTCTGCACCACTGCCTGTTCCACCCATCCCAAAGATTTCAGGTCAAAACAAGGTGGGCTAACTGCAGAATCTTTTTATTATTAAATTAAATATTGAAAATTATGTTTAACAAAAGCTCGTGTTGGTCTAATGGTTAGCACTCTGGACATTGAGACCAGAGGTTGAGCGTTTGTTGTCCTTTATTAAAGCTGAAAGTTAAGTTTAACGTTGCAATTGTCGTTTTATATAAACAATGTTGTCAAAATATTTAAAAAATGAATTGCAGATTTGTACATTTTGTTTTCCTAATGCCACTTCTAGAGTTTTATTTTAATGATTTTCTTATATCAAGCAAAGTCACTATATTCTGATTACAAAATGTACAGTCTGACACGATTGTCAAATGAAGCAAATAATGGAATTTTAGGTCAGTTGTGATTTATTTCAAATTTGTGTTATAGTTACACTCTATTACTTCTCAGCTAGCTCAATGTATGTTTAATATACGTTTAGGATATACAATGGATACTATTGGATAGCTTTTTAAAGTTTACAATAATGTATTTGTTGTCACACTGTACAATAATCGCTCTGTTTCATAACTATATTGTTTTACTTCAGTCTGATAATGTCTCAATTGATGGTAATATTAATGACATTAGAAAGAAGATTCATGATGCTATATGTGCTAACAGAGACACTTACAATCTGCAGATTCCGGTTAGATTGTTACAAATTTGTAGTAATGGTTAATTGTTGCATATAGTACCATTAACTTTCTCAAATATATCAGTTTTTATAAACTGAACAATTTGCATGCACAGACTAGGAGCATGCTTAATAGTCTATCTGGTCTAGATAAACATTTCAGACTTTACCCGAAACAAAATTATACTTGATTATACTGCTGCTGCATGATGTTGATAAATATAGTAAAGTTTGGCTGAATGCCTTTAAACAATCAACCATCACAATTGTAACAAGATAAGTTGAAACCTTCTGTAAGCTTGCTTTGTCATTTTTAATGCAAAATTATAAGTCGCTGTGGTTTAAAAATCAGGGGTTCACTCATCACTTAGTTTCTGCGCGCCCACAATATGTTGATAAACTGATCTCTTTTGTGCTGATGTGACATTAATTAATAAATAAAGATAGTTTATGAATGTCTTTCAATGTCATCCTATGCGTTCATTATATCACGTATGTCTAGAACATTCCTCAGACCCAGGACTGTTCAGCCAATACCAGTCTAGTGGAGGATTCAGAAGAAGATTACATGTCTTCAGCTGTCAGTGACTCTAAGCTGCCTGGTGACACTTTTGTCATTGAGGTACATGATTGCGCTTTATTTGTATATTGTGTAAGGTTGCTTTTAATTGAAATTTTACCAATTTCTGTGTTAGCAATAAAATGGTAAGACATAAATTACAAATTATCAGTGATGTTAGTTCTTGGTCTTGGTCAGTCTTTGATTACGAATTTTGAAGTCCTTAGTCTTGTAACATGATGCTTTGGCCTTGCTGCTTGAATTGTATAACTAAAACTAACTTTAGGTATATACTAGTTAAAATCTGCCTGTGGTTATTACTGCTATTTTATTGGACTATGGCATCATCTTCTTATAATGATATCATGGCTGCTAAACATTATGTGATTTAAGCAAATTTTAAGAAATCGGTTTATATGTATAGAAGGAACCAAGGAACCTGTACATATATAGACTCCTGGAACGGATCCATTACATTTTTGAGCAGTAGTTTAATATTGATGTCTATGATGATTATGTTGAGTAGTTGATAAAATTGGTGAGTTGTTGTAAACAGATAGACGATGCAGAGGATGCTCAGATAGTGTCAGTGTTGATAGATCTGCCTGTACCCAGTGGCTTTGATGTTTGTAACACTGAACGAATGCCTGGTGTTCCTAACCTTGTCTCTAACTTACAGGTCAACATCTCTGCTCGATATTTATAATACCACAATCATAAACACTTCTATTTTATTGCAATCTTTGGAAGCAATAGTCACTTTATTTGCTCTTCTCTAGAGTCCACTCGTCAACAGTTTATTTTCTTATTCTATAATATATATTGTGATGTGCATTATATAGATCCTATAGTATCCACTCTTTTTATCAAAATCTTAAATATAGAGTACGATAATAAAAATAAAATAATTTATATATTTAATAGATTAAAGAAGAATATTGCGCAGAATTTTTAGGTATATATTAATTCTCTTACAAATGGTTATTTATTCTCAAAAGTTAACAAGTTTGATTGTTTTTCTATTTTCTGCAGATGTTTACAAAGGTCTGGCGCGGTCAGTTAGCAGCCAGCACCAGTGTTGCATTCTGTCAAGTATTTGATGATATACTCAAGGTATATTATATAACATTGTCAAGGCCCGTTAGAGAAGTGATTAGAGCGCTGGATTCAAAATCGATAGGTCCAGGTTCGAATCCCGGTTAGCTCACCATTTTCTCTCTAACTTGCTGCACCCTTTAGTAAGGTGCTTAAATTGACAGCTACGTCTTCGACATTGTTAATACGGTAATCCAGACGTTAAATGTAACGTTAACCTTAACCTTAACATTGATTTTTAAGTAAAGAAAATATACTTCAATACTAGTAGTGGTAGAAACATTATCGTAAGATTCTCTGGTAGTTTCTTGATCGTTCAGTGAAAAGAGGCGTTATTACTGCATTTTGATCATGGATTTTAAAATGATTATATTGAAATGATCAAATTGCAGTCAAGCTTGGTATTGAGCTTGTTAGCTCAATTTTAGCTTAAAATTACAGTTAATATGATAAGTAAAACTTGAAATAGTTGCATGTATCGCACCAGACAGTATTGTGTATAAACATAAATCTGCTGCCGCAATACATGTAATTCTCTCAAGTTTTTACTTGACATATTAACTATCTTTATGCTTTTGCTTGAACTACAATCATTTCTTTGTAATTCTTGAATTAAATTGATTTCTTTTTTCTAGAGCTTATTCTTCAAGCTTCGTGTAATGACTCCTTGTGCTTTGTGTCATCTGGACTTTGACATTGACATTTCAGATGATGATGAAGTACAGGTAATGATGACTTCATTTATATAGGGTGAAGTAGTCTTGCACTGAACATTATTCTTTTATTACCTTGACAAAACAGTCGCAAATACATTAACCCAACAAATTAACTCTGTACATTTATTTAACAGCTTTAATTTTAAGAAAACTCAGTAACCCTAATCTTTACACTAATTCTGACTCCAATTCTAACCCTAATCAGAAACTTAACCGGAACCTTAACAGTTAGTAGGTGGGTCCAATTTGTTAGGTCACTATTCCTTTAGATCAGCGGTTTCCAATCCTTCTGATGCTGTGACCCTTTGATAACATTTGACAAGTTATGATGACCCCAACGATAACATTTTAAAATTGTGGTGACCCCAACACAACAACTTGTTATATTTTTTGTTCAATATTTTTAAAAATGAATTTGCAAAGGAATAAAATGTTTAACTTTACATTTTAAGTGTGTATTATGCAAATGTACATTGCATGTACATTGCACAAAAAAATATACTTTTTATTTAAAAAAATTATTTCTCAGAAGGTCTCAGGCGATCCCTGGCAAATTGTCAGGCGACGCCAGTTGCGGTCGCAACCCACAGGTTGGGAACCGCTGGTTTAGAAAGTTTAGGTCATAAATTTATTATAGTTGTAGTTGTTGAAGTCGTTGCCATGATAATCTTAATTTGCTAAGAAGTCTTAGTTAACTCTATTAGTTAATGAAGCTTTCACTCGTCACTTGTGTGTATGTCTACATTTCTAATACTTTCTAGAAATGGTGTCTTTGTGTTTGTGTAGGTGTTTATAAACGGTGTTCATATTTATATATTTAGGTGATGACAATAGATGTCTTTAACTGATGCGTGTGCTTGTATGTTTAGGTGCTTATAATTGGTGTATTTTGCTTGTTGATAAGTAGGCATATGCAACTGGTGTATTTGTGTATAATTAAATATTTGTAATTCGTATAATCTATCTGGTGTTTATATTTGTATAATTAGGTGTCAGTAACTGGTGTTTGTGTTGGTGTTGGAGATCCTGACACCAATCAAATCTCTCTAGTCGATTCAACTGCCTGCTCAAGTACCATGACTCAAAAAATACCTTCTTTTAAACATTGTTAGTAATTTTAAACTGATTTCTATTATTATAATTTATTATTTTAGTTTTGTTGAAATTCAATTAATTGATAGAATGCATTAAGTATACAAAATGGTAGAGTCCAATGCTTTACCACTTGGCCCATTCTTTTTCTAGTCAATTTTTTATTGGGAATAAAAATTGTTTCAAAGTTTTTATCTAATTTACTTTTAATATCTAATATACATTTATATATAAATTTCTAGCATTAGTGTTGTGTTGTTGCATAAAATTTGATTCATTTCAGTGGGAGACACAGACAGCATTGATCGCCACTCAGACCATGGTAGTGACAGCACACCTACCAACAGTTCAACACCAAGCATTGCTGGCAGACATGGGATGACAGCTAACAGCAGTCAGGGTCAGCTGAGTCGTAGTGATGCTCATAGCTGCAGCTACTCAATCAATCCTCTCAACAAAGGTACTGTGTAAAAGATCTATACAATGTTATAAACCAAAAGATTTATATCAAGATTTATACACCACTGACTTTTAATCAACTGCCATTGTAATAGCTAAAAGATCTTTTTATCAAGGTTGTAAATTGTAAGTTATTGTATTATTTTTGACAGTTTAAATCTACGTTTGTGTTTAATAGTTTGTATTATAGAAATTCATTTAGTTGAAGCTCTTTGATGAAGTGGTTTGAGCACTGGACTTGAACGGATAGATCTCAGGTTTGAGTGCCAATGGAGCTCAGTAATTTGCTTATTTGCTGCACCCTTTAGTAGGGTGCTTAAATTGAAAGATGCAGGCAGAAGATTATAATATCCTTTTTTTGCACATTTAGTTGAGTAACTATTACTGCAAAAGTTTTACCTTGAAAAATTTCTATGACATATTATTGAGTCATGTTGAATCATGTTGTGTTTTCTGTTTTAGCTTCTCGACAGAAACGAATCAAATATCACGTATGTGATGTTTTATATATCTAATCCTGTATAGTATATCAATTTGTATATATGTATTAGTATATCACTGTTTTTTTTGTATATCGGTATTAATATCTGTATGTACAGATATATTCTGTCTCAACTTTTTTATAGAACAATTAAGTTCTGTGTAATTTTTAAGCGTTCAATTCTTGTATAGACAGTTTTATATTTTTGCTATTTCCATTCTTATGTTTGTATGTAAATTTTAAGAAATTAAGTGTCCAAGAGGTATAGAACCTATTGCCTTAAAAAAGAGGTTTGTTGTTAATCTTATTTATTTTGAAATTGAGCTTTTAAATTTCACAAAAGTAATCTTTTGTATTGAAGAGTATATTTCTGTATTAGAGTGGTGGACATGCCAAGCATGGTATACTACTGACACCTCTCTCTTATGTACCTGGAGCTAGAATTGATCAATACATCGGACATCTCAACTTTTTTATTATCAGAGAAACTACGTCTGTTCGAGAGGTTAGAACTTTAATATAAAAATATGAGTGCAAATAAATATAAAAGTGATAGAAATTGTAGTTTTTATAAACATTGTTCCGTCATTCCCAAAAGAAAATTATTAAATGCGCTTTAGATTGGCATTTGATAGATTATTTTATTAAGATATTTATTTTCAGATAATTTATTTCTTGTTTAGACATTTAAAATTAAAACTGTTTCTTGTGTTTTGAGAAACTTTGTAGTAAAATTAAACTTTGTTATAATGTTAAAAACAGTATTCAATATTGTGTAACTTGATTTTGTCATTTTTAAGTCTTAATATTGAAGAAATTATATCGGTTGAGTTAATGGCAAGTTTTTATGGCAGGAGGGAGGATTGAATGGTTTCATGCATTCCTTTCTTGCCGAAGTTATGGCAATTTGCCGAGCTCATGTCAATGCTCTTGGTGGCAATGCTTTGGTTGCCTATCAACTTACCGAATGCATTATTGAAGATAATCTGCATAAAAATCAAGTAACTTTAGGACTTTTTCTGTATTTTTCTACACTTTTTTCATCATTTTTACTTGCTTGAAAAATTAATTTTTCAATAATATAGAGAAAATAATATTCTTTTCAAGCGTCATAAATTTTGCATGTCAGCAATGAGACATTACAGTGTGTGCATGTAAAGCGATTAATATTATATTTTTATTGAATATTTAGTAATTTGTATTATTATTAAAGTATTCAGTATACAAGAAATTACTTATTAATTTTCAGATTCATATTCAAAAAATAATTCATAAAATATATGAAAAAAGTTAATAATATTTTTTAGTAGCAGTGTGATATAATTATTGCATTTCCACTTCATTGAATTTTCAGTTAGTTTATTTATGTTTTAAATTAATTTTTGCAAGTTATGTTTGAGTTTAATTAATTTGTGAAAGCATTAAAGATAACGGGATAATAGGCAGACATATACAATTAATATTCATCCTGTTGTGGATATTAATATCAGCTATCAAACTAAGCTTACAGATGCAATTGGTCTGCAAATTATTGTTTGTGGTACAAGTCTCAAATCCTAAACCTTTTTATTTCTTTAGTCTATCCACATTACCATAGACTTTAACATTTGATTATTTGCATGATGACAGAGCCAATGTCTTGTGAATGTTTGCGGTGATGTTGTTGTGACGGTCTATGGCTTGACAGACGACTCTGTTTCTACTCTTCTTACAATAACAACATCAGGTCCTGCGTTGCTTAGTGTTCAGCAACAAGATTCAGTGAGGTACTCATCAGCTGTACAACCAACCACACAAGGATTGCTCACTGCGAATGATTATTAAATCAGCAATCGTGGAACTTTATAGCTTAAATTATGTTTTAAATAAATTAGATTCATTTTGATTGTTTTTTGTAGAAAATTTAAAATAAGTATCCATAATGTTAAAAATAGTTTGAATGAGAAAGACAGATTGTTAATGAAATAGACTTTTTTTCTTTAATTTACAGTAATAGATGGGATGCAAAAGACTTAAAAATATAATATAGGCAAAATTACTCTAATCATGTGAATGATCAAACGATAAGCATACAATATTGAGTGAAGCTGTTTATAGTGTATCATATTAATTTTGTACAGTAGAATTTAATTAGTAGTTTCATAAGTAGAATTAATCAGTAGTTTAATAATAAGGAGAATTTAATAAGTTGTTTCTATCTGATAGAAAAGTTCAACTGACACCGGTTAATTCTGCTTTTATTTCTATATTCTACATTCAAGAGAACAGATGATATTAGTAGTAGTGTTATTTAATTGATGAAGTAATCATATTTCTGTGCAATGCTGGTAATGCTCTAAATCTGTACCTGGTGGCAGAAGCTATTTATGGTTTTAAATTCTCCCCATATTGCCAGGTTTGAACTTGGGTTCAAAATTGGAAAGGAGTGTTTTGAAACTGGTGACTGTGCTAAGCTCCAGCATGGAGGCAACTGTATTCCAAGAGTAAGAGATTCAAAATTGCCAGCTGCTCCATTTTTTAAAGGAAAAGTTTATGATGAATTTATTACTTTGCTGTTCATTTTGAAAAGCCAAAGTGGCCAAATATTTTATATTATACCACCCAATATAAAGGATCCTATGTATATATATACAATATGTGTATACAATTACAAAAATACAAATTCATACGAGCTGTGCCCAAAAATTACCCCTAGCGAATTTGCTTAACTAAGATAAAAAAAATCTGAACATTTTGTCAGTTTGTTGAGTAGTAAGTTTGCCTTCTAACTACCGATTTTTACTTTGATATTTGAATGCGCTCAAAAGCTGTGAAGTTTTTAAGAAAAATTGACATAATTAAGACAAATTAGTAAATTTTAGGTTAGTTCTCGCAGATTCGTTATTAGATTGTTTTTTTTTTGGCGCACCCAGTATATACATAAGCCAAATTTATGCATACATTTATAATGTACATACATAATTGCATATTTTAGTAATAAGTAAGTAATAAACTATTGTTGTAGGTCAGTGCACTCGAGTAATTTTTCTCCATGCTCTCATTACAGTAGGCCTACTAGCAATACGATTCCCTTCAAATTTATTGACTCGTAATAAAGCAGACAAACTATTTCATTTAACTACATGGCAATGCGAGTGTAGGACAGTTTAGTAATCGTTTATTTGATTTGTTAGATTTTATAACAAAGAACTAATGAAAACAATTCACAGAATGGGATCATCTATTGAAATCCTGTATATTAATGAGTGTATGATGAAAATTCTATGCATACAACAGAGTTATCTAGCATTTAATAATAGAACAATATATGACACCAGTAATTATTGTGATCAGGCATAAATTTCCTAATCGCTAAATATTTTACCAGCAAAGAAATATTTTACAACAAAAAATATTACATATTATATCTAGATGTCATACTCAATACTATAGTATTCATAATATAGATGGCGTCTTTCTTAGGTTATCACTCACTTTTTGATCTTTGACTACATGTTGGGCTAATGCTGTATATTCTGTATATAACGCAAAAAATGTTCAGTAAATTTCTGTGGTAAACTGTCACCAGCGGAGATGGTTTATCACTTAACTCGTACTTTTAACATTAAAAAATATTATTTTCAAATGGGTGGGGAAGGTTATAACTTATAACACCAACAACCCCCCTCCTCCCATTGCTTACACCACTGATTTATGAACTGATGTGAGGGTGTATTTACAAATTGTACCCTTATTACTGGACAACTGTCTTTAGAAGATTTCTGTTTAAAAATGATTTAGGCCTACTGCACAAGTGACTGACATGCAATTTTGTTTATTAATTCAATGTTAATTTTAAGCTTAATTCTTTTAGTCTTTGTTGAATTAAATTAAATTAATAGTATTTATGTTAATTACAATGCATTATAGTCCGCAGTGCGCAACAGCTGACACCGTCTGCCTTTTTGGCATCTGCTGCTGCTGCCACTGAGCTCCTTTCTCAACTTCTCCCCATTCACGTCTTATCCATTCCG
>JAQIXG010003411.1:0-14963 GCA_034700105.1 Oconnorella tubifera | reverse complement strand
TATTATTAAACGTGCTCTCTCTGTCAGGCTGAGTCCCGTTTGATTGCACGCCGCGCTGCTAGGGCAGAAGCGCGAGAGATACGTACGCGTGAACTAGAACGTCAGCAGCGCGAGGTATGTTAGATGTATATTAGATTAGGCATCAGCAGAATAATTAGTCTTAATTAGTTAACTAATAATTAGTCTAATTAGTCATAATGACGATATATGGCAATGGACTAGTCAGCTTTATTAATCATAATTTCAATATACGTATGGCTGTTTTAATTTTTAATTTAATTTTTTCATTAGTTTTTTTTAATTTATAGTTTAAATCTGCATTCATTTCATTTGTTTAATTTGTCATTTAATTGTGATTATTTACAATTTAATGCTGATTTGTCGGGGGTCGTTTTGATGAGTCGCGTATTGAATATATTGTTGCATGAAGGAGGAAGAAGCAGAAAAAGAAGGAAAAACTTATGATAGGAAAAAAGACTTCAATGTAAGATTATGTCTGCAATATTGTTTAAATTTTAAATTTCTTTTCAAAAGTTTATTTGGAATTAGTAGCAAATTCACAGTTAATCGATACCTTTATGGATATGTATTAATATTTAAAGTTGATTTTATTAATACTTTATTATGACTTATTTATTATTACCAATGATCAATATTTAAATTTCTATTATTGATTTAATATAGAAAATATTTGATGTATTAAAATAAAGCTATTATTTGATTGGCTGCTATCTTTAGACAAGATTTTTTACCGGTTTAAGCGGTTCACGAAGAGGAAGTGATGACTCATCAGAAGATGGAGGGAGGGAACTTAGGGTAAACCAGTTTATACCGGTTTCATCTTTTGCAATAAAACTAGTTTGTATGATTTACACTTGTCCTGACAATCCTGATTTGAAGCGAACTTCCTAGGATCCATTTCACAAGCCAACTTCTGAGAAATGTTAACTTAGGAAGAACTTAGGAACTTCTTAAGTCTGAAATGCAACATGCCAAAAGCCTAAGATAAAATAAAATTTATAAGATAAAATTAAGATTTTTCTTAAGTTCTTTCATAGTTTAGTTTATATGTTGTTCGTGACTTAAGGATAGGCTAAATTATCACTTAGGAAATCTAATCTTTTCACACTTAAAAAATACTTAGGAAAAATCTTTAGAATTGTTCTTCTATTGACCAGTTTTGACAATGTTTTTTTTTATATTATTTCAACTGCAGTAGTTATTTATAGCATTTAGAGACCTATATAGAAGTAATAGAACTAAGCCTGTTTAGAGACCTATATAGAAGTAATAGAACTAAGCCTGTTTAGAGACCTATATAGAAGTAATAGAACTAAGCCTGAATATTATTTCACTAATCTTATTGATTATTTATAATGATAGAGTTAAAAGATAAATATTACTAGTGTCTCATAAACGTTTAGACCTGGAATACGTATATCATAAAAATATACTTAAGTGCACATATACTGAGAAACTATACAATGAAACATTCGATTGTTTAAATCTACTTCTTAAAACCTGTTTCAACCTGTGTGCATTGCTTTTTTCAATTACAAAGCATTCTCTGATCCGTGGTCACTGGTTAATTATTTAACTATTAAATTATATAACTATTAGGTTGTCTATTTACGGTCGAATTACATTTGATCTGCAGAAAGAGTTGTATCTCTTGGAGGATAAATATCGCAAAGCCATGATGAACACTGCCCAATTGGATAATGAGAAGCAGTTGCTTAGATACCAAGTTGACCTATTGGCTGATAAACTCGGCGAGTCAGAAGAGTTTTCAACAGAGGTCCAGCGGGAACTAAGGGACCGTGTTAAGGTTTTTAAACAGTTTAGTGATTTTTTGAAGCATCAAAAACAACTACATCACTTAAGATGCTGTAACTTTTATTCTCTCTGAACGTTTTGATGAAAATTGACCTTTATATTTCAATAAATTCTTGGCTTTGAACAGTTTGTTAAAGGCCTTGGCCTTGGGTATGTACCTCTCAAATATTGTTTGGATGTGCAAGTTTTTGGTCTTGGCCTTGCAAACTATATGCTGGCTTTGCAACTTGAAGCCATGGCCTTGCTGCTCGTGTCCTTGGCCTTGACCTTCTGACTCAAGTCCTGGCTAATGTCAATTGTTTCTGCAAACCATATTTGATATTTTGACTTATCTTGTTTATTGAACTTTGTCTAATTAAACTTTATACTTTTTAATGTCTAATTGATTCTAGCACTGAAGCCATTATTTATGCTGATGTGACGTTTCTTGCAGGAGTTAGATTTAAAGAAGAAAGATTTTATTGATTTAGAAAGTAAGACAGAGAAGCTATCAGAGCAGTTGAGACTTAGAGACTCTCTCATTGAGGTACGTCATTAATTGCAAACGTTTCAATCATTGATATCATTGCTTTACAAATCTTAGATACTTCGGAACTAGACAACTTTTATTAGGGTTAGGCTTAATTATTTTTATTAGGATTAGGTTAACCGCTATTGTTAACCATAATAAAAAAAAATGAACCCTAACCTTAATACAAATTGTCCAGCTCTGAATTGTCTGGTCACTTGTCATTAGATATACCGACATTTGGTCTACTGCAGCACTAGCGTTAAGTTAGGGTTAGGTTTAGAGTTAGGTTTAGAGTTAAAACATGGCGTAGGGTTTTGGTTAAGTTAAGGTTATGGTTATGTTAAGGGTTATGTTAAGGTTAGGGTTATGGTTAGGATTAGAATTGTTGTAAGGGTAAAGTACATCTAGCAATATTTGTCTGTAGATAAATGTTGGTAGACATAGTGTTGTAGACCAAAAGTCTGCAGATGAGTTGACCTTGTTTGCTATGTTACTCCTAGCAACATGGTTTGGTGTTTATCTCTGATGAGGCAGTCACAGAGGACTCAACAGATGGCGCTAACAAGTCATCAAAGACATCACAAGACAACGGTGTGCCCACTGCTGCGCTTATATCTACAGAATCTGTCAAGATACTCGAGTCTGTGTCTGGGTCACTAGGTATGTAGAGATTAGCTTTAAGGTTAAGTTTAGCATTTGGATTGTTACAACAATGTCTTATTATAACAATGTCTCAGACGCAGTTGTCAATTTAAACGTCTTACTAAAGGGTGCAGCAAGTTTCAAATTTCTGGGATTTGAAACCGGACCTGTCACGTTCGAGTCCAGCGCTCTAACCACTTCTCTAATGATACTTGTCGCAAGAAGAGTTTAGTTTTTGTGATGATTTAAAAAGTGAAACTTTATATGAGAGGTATTGCAGTTAGGGATTGCATTTCAATGAGTTCTAGAGACTATGTTGAATAGATAAAATCAATGCAATGTTTTCATAGTTTTTTTCAGCAATGAAATATAAATAAAATCTGTTTAGATAAGGTAGAGAGCTTATCCGTTTCTTGTAAGATATTGTGTTATTTGAATCAAGTTTTTAGGTTGTCAAGTACAGGTTGTCTGTATTTAAATGACCCCGGTTAGCTGTGTTTATTTCAACAAGATCAAGCGGAATTTAATTCAAGTTCTATCATTATCATTTTGTTTTAATATTATTTCATTCCATTTGATAGAATGTAATAGGATTGCAGTCATTACGTGAAGAAAACTAGTGTGAAATTAGTTTTTGTAAACTCTCTATGAAGTTTATCTCTAAATATATTGGCTCTTTTACAGACGAGCGATTGAAGAAGTTTGGTGAAGACAAGAAGTTATATGAGAAACAGGTTTATGTTTGTTCTGTCTCTATCTCATTACTGAGCGTTTAGTTGCAGTAGAAAATATGTTTATCTGTCATACGATGCATTCTACGGTCAGTTTCAGTTTATGTAGATCTAATAATGAACTATGTTTACATCTCTCTCACCTACTTGAAATCTGGTTTAATTACACAACGCCTACTAATTAAAAAACTTATTTAATACTAACTCGTTTAATATTGATTACAAATATTTTGGTCAATATTTAATCAAAAACCTATTTCATTAATAAAATTTATATTTAAGAGCGTTATAACTATGCAATAACTGAAAATCTAAATAAATTAAAAGTAAAATATCTCTCAGTGTAAATAAAGAAGTGATTTCATTCAGATAAAGAAGTTAAAACAAGAACTAGAAACACTGCGCGACAGATCGGAGCGTTACACCCCTTCACGCAGCTCTGTGAATAGATTCTTGGTGAATGGTAGCGGGGGAGCAACAACCGAACATGAGAGCGATAACCAGGGTTGGGTTTTGGTTGCTTATTTTTTGTAATAACCCGTCACTTTAAATATATACTTGATCTGACAAATGGTGCAGAATTCTAATTGACAATACTGCGAGTCAATAATTATTTATTTACTTTTTTTCATATTTATTTATTTTCAAAATAAAAACAGCTACTAAAACTTTAGAAACGGTGTAAAAAACTTTATTCTTCTACAAGTTGCACAAAGAAACGAATGTTTATTTGTTATGCAATTTCTGCACATTTAGATGACAACGTAAACATCATTTTGACTTTGCTCTGTGTTGATTGATTAACAATATTTTATAATCTAGTCTCTCACTAAATGCTTTATGGCATATTAAAACGTAAAACACTATTTACTGACAGGCAAATAATTATATAACTGCTATGATTAGACGGACTCTGGTTACGTTGACCAGACTCTGTTATTATACTGTTTGTTTAAAATTAAACGGAGTCGGTTAAACCTTAGTCATAGTTTTCTATTTGCCAAGTCATTTATTCTATTGCTTAATAGAATAACATTCTATTAGGCAAAAACTAATAGAATGTTATTCTCATTTTATTAGTATTTATATGTAAAGCAATAAGCAAACAATCAAACTGAACAATGTCTACAGTACCCTATATTATATCGTATCTGAATTTTGTTCTTTTTATCTCTATTGTATTGTAACGGCTCGAATATATTAGCCCAACAAATTGACCCTGTCAATTCATGAATAACCTTAATACTAAACAGCCATAAACTTAACCCTAATGCTTAAACTAACTCTAGCTCTAATTGTAATTTAATTCCAACCATAACCCAAGGAATTAGTAGGAATTAGTTTTGTCTGGGCCATTTTAACGGGGCTGTTTTGTCAGGGCCATTTTAACTGGGCCGATTTGTTAGGGCCATTTTGACTGGGCTGGTTTGTTAGGGCCATTTTGATGGGGTTGGTTTGTTAGGGGCTTTTTGATGGAGCCGGTTTGTTAGGGCCATTTTGACGGGGCTGGTTTGTTAGGGCCATTTTGACTGGGCTGGTTTGTTAGGGCCATTTTGATGGGGCCGGTTTGTTAGGGCCATTTTGATGGGGCCGGTTTGTCAGGGCCATTTTGATGGGGCCGGTTTGTCAGGGCCATTTTGACTGGTTGGTCACAGCTATATTCATATGGTATTTCTGTGATGTTCTTGTTTAGCTGAGTTATTGAAAGAGTTGAGTGAGAGCAGAATAAAGCAAAAAAGAGCGGAACAGGAAGTGGCAACACTTGAGGGATCTGTAAGTCGTCTTCTTCTTCTTTTTTTGCAAGTTCTTTGAAACATTTTCTTATGAGTGACTCGTGTGTTTGTTTTTGTATTGAGTCAACTCAACATTCATTTTATAAATAGAATGAATGCTGAGTGTAAAGTCATTTTATGTCATGGTACATTTCTAAGGCAAGTAGCAGAAATGACGCTAATGTAGAATTCAAAAGACTTTTGAAGTAAAGACTAATTCTAGCTATATACTGGTTAAAATGTGCAAGGCCCTTGGTTATTACAGCATTGTATAATACAGTACATGTATATATGATTATATACATGTATAATACAGTGTATATAATATTATATGTTATGTATAACACAATATATATATGTGATTACATATATAATACAGTATATAATGCAATATGATAATATAGCTCATTTGTATTGCAAACGTTGCATGCCCTGTATTATGCAGGTAGTTAGGGTAGAGGCTCAGTTGAAGAGATACAAGAAAGAAGCGGAGAAAGCAGAAAGATTAGAGGAAGAGTTAAAGTCAGAGAAAAGGAGGTGGCAGAAAGAGGTCAGAGTGAAATACTGCAATATAGTACCCCAACAAATTGGCCCCGGATACATTAACCGGACAAATAGTCCCCGAATACATTAACCTGACAAATAGTCCCCGAATACATTAACCGGACAAATTGGCCCCGAATACATTAACCGGACAAATAGTCCCCGAATACATTAACCTGACAAATAGTCCCCGAATACATTAACCCGAATGCATTAACCGGACAAATAGTCCCCGAATACATTAACCTGACAAATAGTCCCCGAATCATTAACCAGACAAATTGGCCCTGAATACATTAACCGGACAAATTGGCCCCGAATACATTAATATTAATATATGACAGGGCCAACAAAAGTTGGCCCTGTCATTTCATTAGTAAGCTTGTAACTGAAACCAGCACTAAACTTAACCCAAACCTATTTCTGACCTAACTTCCTAATCCTAAACCCTAATTTCAACTCTAACCTTTAGAGCTAACAGTCATGACCAATTTGTCTGGGTCGATTAATTAAAATTGACAGTCAATTAATCAACCACTGTTTAAAATTTGGAGATTCAATTTTAGAAAAGTAAATTTTCAAAGTGGCTGTCTTTATATTATGACAGTTGCGTGAAGTGAAGTTGCAGAAAGATGAGTTGGAAATGCAGAAGAGTCAGCTGGAGAGTAGACTTGACAAACTGAAGAGAACAAACAAGTGACAAGTCAACAAACAGAATACTCATTTCAAACATCTTCTTTTCTTTCTTCTTATTGGACAATTCAAATTCAAAACATCTTCTTTTCTTTATTCTCATTGGACAAGTCAAATTTAAAACATCTTTTCTTTCTTCTCTGTCTTTTTTTTCTTCTCATTGGACAATTCAAATTTGCAACATCTTCTTTTCTTCTTCTCATTGGATAATTCAAATTTCAAACTTATTTTCTTTTCTTTCTTCTCATTGGACAATTCAAATTTGCAACATCTTCTTTTCTTCTTCTCATTGGATAAATCAAATTGCAAACTTATTTTCTTTTCTTTCTTCTCATTGGACAATTCAAATTTGCAACATCTTCTTTTCTTCTTCTCATTGGATAATTCAAATTTCAAATATCTTTTCTTTCTTCTCATTGGACAATTCAAATTTAAAACATCTTCTATTCTTTCTTCTCATTGGACAATTAGAATTCAAAACATCTTCTGTTCTTTCTCCTCATTGGACAATTCAAATTTAAAACATCTTTTCTTTCTTCTCATCGGATAATTGGAATTTAAAACATCTTCTGTTCTTCCTTCTCATTGGTCAGTGAGAAAAATCTTTGGCAGTCAAATAGTATAAAATAAATTGAAGTACGAAATAAAGAAATATTAAATTAATAGTATTTCTTTGTTAGTGATAATGTAAATTTAAAACTAAGTATTCAGGTATCTAAAGAATATTTGAATATCCAGTGAACAAATATTCAATGAATTCAATGTTTAGCAAGAGTTTAATAATTTACGTTTGCATGCATATGATGCTTTTACTGAACATTTGTTTTGTTTTTGATACTCTTAGCCATAGTTGTCAAAGGCCATTTAGCCGAAAAGTTTTTATTTCGGAACTGATATGTTCCAGATTTGTGTTCTGGTTTAGTTCATTGTGCGGCAACTTGTTTAACCTTTTAGCAAAATACTTAATTTTAATAGCTACATCCCTTGCAATTTGTCTTGAATTATGCCTAAATTTTTGATAATATAAAAATAAATCATTGAAAAATACAATCTTTTAAAGGCTGACTCTTTTCGCTGTTTATTATTGTGTATCTATTTTGTGTTCTTTTCCCGGCCTCTTGCTTTGTTTTGCTAAGCCTTAAAATACTTTTTAAATCCTTTGTTTATTATAAAGTCTTATTAATTCATATCAATTTAGACAGGTCTATTGGACTTATGTTAATTGTCAGTATTTTTAGTGATATTATAATTTATATTATTTTTCAGTGTTTCTAGTATCATATGTAACCTGAAACTTCTCAGAGTGAATTATTGTATGACATACTCATGAATTGTATTATTTATTGTGTATTGTTTGCGAGATCTATGTTTTGTATTTGTAAATGTTATTGAGTTCTAAGTAGATAAATGTTGTCTAATGTTTGTTTTAGCGACTTGCAATCATGGTGCTAGTTATGTGTCGAGTAATTATTATTTGTGGTTCTGCTAATCTGTGTTTGTCATATGACACTATTATATCCAACAGTGTCTTTTAAGTTATTGAACATATATTCTGGTTTTATGTATAAATCTATATTTTTGGCGTCTCTTTCTTCTTTCTTTCAGCCTGTTTATCAAATGTGACTTCAACAAAATTGTTTTCAAATTAAAAAAATTACTTAACAATTTTATTTGTTCTCAATTTTTCCCAACAAGTATTCAAGCCAGAGATCACTTGTGAATTATTAAGCATTTGGGTAGAGATTTTTGAATGTAATCAGGGTTTATTTTGCTATTGTTCCCTGTTTCAACCTTTGTATCTCTTTAAACTATGTTATGATTGTGTAAGGTAAGCCCTTTTTAAAATATTCAGGAGTGATTTCTATTGCACAGTGTTGATTGCACCTTTTTGCTTTGGGTTATTAAAAATCCTATCCATAACATTTATTTGGTTTGTTGATGCAAGTTTTTACTAGCCTGTTCTAAATGTGGCCTTGTTGTTGGTGCTATGATCTTAGTTTTATATATTTGTCATATATTTATGTGTTTTTTTGATGTTTTGTATTTTTAAGATATTAAGTTGTATGTTGCTTCTTTTCTGATGAATTCTGAGTATTGATAACTTACAGTCTTGCTTCTCAGTTTTCTTTACTTTTTCTCATTTATTTAATTCTTTAGTATATAGTTTATTAAGTCAGATAAATGACATATCTGTATAATTTATGATTTTTTCACCCAATTATTGATTATTCAATATAAAACTTACAATGCTAGATGCATTCCTGCGATAAAGAAAACAATCAGCTCAAGCTTTAAATGTGTTTGTTCTTAATTTCATGCCCAGTATTATTAGAGTCGATATTATTGCTGGGTTTCTCGACATGCAGTTTACATGTAGCCTATCTAGCACTATGGCTTTATGGTCAGTATAATCTTTTATGTTCATAAAACTTTCAATGAATAATCTACAATTCAATTGTTTTTAAAAAATATTTCAAGTGCGTATAATTTAAGACATTTCTCGTATGTATGGTATTGACTTTGAAAAGAATTTTTATCAATCTCTGATCAATGATACTCATTGTTACCATATACTGCTACTGAATTTTTAGTTCTTGTTGTATTAAATGTTAAACTGTAATGATAAAGAATCGTATGTGCAGAATATATATTAATGGATATTTATACATGGATGGATACATGGATATATATCTATTCATATATGTTATTATCAGCTTAATATTTGTACTGGTCACTCACTTGTTCAATAATAACTAAATCTATTTTTAATATTTATGAAAGTAAACCAGCTTCTATTACAACATTAGACGCAACATGACCAGACAAATCGACCCTGACTTAACTCGTACAGTTAAGGTCATTGTTTGGGTTGGGAACATCCAGGTCTTGGGTTCGAGTACCTCTATAATTGTGCAATATTTACTTTATTCTGCATCTATTAGCATGTTTATAAAACAAATCATAATGTCAGTATTATTTTCATTTTCAAAACTGTATTAAATACTCTTATGTATTTTGTACTTGTACACAAATCGATTTCTCCTCTTTTAATGTATTTAATTGTAATGTTAAATAGCAATGTAATTGTAATGTAATGTTATAATATAGTTTATTTGTAATGTTGTAGACGTTGCATTTTGAGTGAAGAATGATCATCTTTTAAATAATTATATTGTATTATTAATTTATTTAACTAGATTTATTAATTTATTTCATGTTTACTGGATTTAATAATCAAGCAAAGTTTGACTACCGGTACTAACAAATAGTTCATTTTAAAAGTGACAACATTTTTATTCTTTTTATCAGACAACATGAAGCAAATAAAACAAACCACATATCTAATATACATAGGCAATAACCTATAAAATTCTGTCAATTCAGCCGAGTTTACAAAATAACAACATTTTGCACCAACTCATAAGCTTAAGTTGGTGCAAAATGTTATAACAAAACAAAGCCTATTGAAATAAGCACATTGTGTAAGTGTGGCTCTGACATTTCACTTACCGCCATCTCTATTAAGAAATTCACCTATCATCTCACTTACAGCCATTTGATCAGTTGCACTTATGACACACAGCGCAATGCCTCGTGTGATGAAATACTTGGTCACCGCGTTGTCACGCTCATTCATTTTTCATTGCATATGATTTTTAAAGTAAAAACAAAAGCCTGAGTTTTGAACATATACCAGATTGCCATTTCTATCAATTAAACGTGCACACTTATCAAATATCATGATGTAACTCGTTTGTATTCAAACAAATACAAATGAGTTTGTGTTTGTGGAACTAATATCCCTAGCAAGAATTCTATTAGTGTTTTAATCTTCAATCAACACTAGTAAAGACACGGTCATTGAATTAAGCATTTACTAAAGGGTGCAACAACTTAACAAAACATTGCAAATAGTATGATTCGAATTGTGGACATTTTGTTCAAAGTTTTCTGTTACCAGAGATAATTATAATCAGACAATAAAATACATACAGCCATTATCCTAATATATTTCATTAAATAATAAAGATTATATAATTTTACAACAATTCTGATTCAAATTATAACGTCATATATATTAGCATTCTATTAATTAAGATACTTTCAAATTCATTCAAATTAAATGGTATATTATTTTATTCGTATCATGAGAATTAAAATGTACAGTCTATATAGTTAGTTGCATTTAATCAGATAAATCATTCCAGTATAAATACAAATTGAATTATTTAATCATGATTTAACAGCACATCAGAGTCCAATGCATATCACAAGAAATCTATCACGAGTGTCTGACTCATGCTAGATGCATGAAATCATTTGCCATTAGAAAAGTAGGAGAGGCAAAGGAATTCTAGTATTACTCGCAACATACGTATTAGATCTAGTCTAAGCGATACAGAGTATATCAGTTCTTTGATATATTCTCTGATGTCTAACTCAGACCTGCAGATTAGTTTGCTACTCTTTTATAAGACAATTATTGCTAGAGAGCGTATCAGCACTATAAGGTGATTCAGTGATGAACAAATTAAATGACAAGAAGTATAAACAGCCAATGAGAAATTCAGAAATAAAATGATATCAGATTTAAGAGTTATAAAAGGGTGCAGAAAATATGAACTTTTTTCTCTCTTTTTTTATAGACTCTTCCTCTAAACCTGACTGACCAGCATATATTGCTTCAAACGAATAATAAGGCAAGTAGAAAATTTAAAAATAAAATCTATCATCAACACAATGCGTGATTAAATAGCATGAGATTAGAATTATTACAAATCTATTTATTACAAATCTAAAAGAGTAAAACTAACAACAAAACGTATACTATGACAGTTATTTATCAGAATCATTACTATCATCTTCAACTGTCTGCACACCCATCCAATGATTGGTCAGAAATTCAAAACGTTTCCGGTTCAAGATGGCACGATATAGATCAACAGCGGTCAATGTGTCGGGGTACCTGATACAAATGAAAAAGGACAACATAAGGACAATGAATAACTTTAACCATTGATCTTACATTGAATTCATACAAGATCATACAAGACTTATAAAGTTGACATTTCTGTTACCTGATATTACAAACTAGATTTCAATTAAAGCTTGTAGTGCTTACTTTCCATAGCTGATCTGGCTACATGTAATACATGCCCTTACTTAGATCAAGCACATTAGTCACTTAGTAGATACAGTATGTACTTTATATCAAGTAAATCTAGGCCCGTTAGAGAAGTGGTTAGAGAGCTGGAGCTGGACGCGATTGCCTATTGATCGAATTCCGGATAATTCACTATTTTCTTTAACTTGCTGCACCCTTTAGTAAGACGCTTAAACTGATAGCTACGTCTTCGACATCGTTCATATAATACGGTAATCCAGACATTAAACTTAACCTTAAACTTTATTATCTGTACGATATATAAGAGCAGATTTCACTGTAATGATAATAGTACTAAATTCAGAATGTCACATATTCTATTCCATAGTTTAGTGCCAATTAATGTCTAGTATTATCAACAAACATAATATCAGACCTTTTGTTTTGATAGAGAAGAAATGCTGCACTATGAAGAAGTTCATGGATGAATGCACGCAAAGCCTGCAGTAGAAATATATTCATCAAATCACATCAAGTCAATTCATTTATAATAAACTGATAAATTATAATTCAATCCTCGCATTAATTAAATTCTAATAATATAAAATAGACGGGTAATATACAAAGTACATTAGCCGCCCCCCCCCCCATGGGAGGGGTATCCCCTCTCTAAATAACCACTGAGTTAATAACCACATAACTCAGCGCTTATATATTTTTGAGAATTTTTTTTAGAGATTTAAAAAAGAATACATTGAACGAGCGAACAGAACTAGTTCATTAGTTTGACTATACTAACTGACAAATTGAATATTTTATTGATCAACGCGACACCGGTCAAATTCTACTGCAGTATTCGGATAGTTTTGTATTTATATTAAAATTTACCCTAGTCCTAATTAATTATTAACAAAATTTTATGAAAAAATTTGAAAAGATCAACCGACCGCCGCAATCATTTCTTCTACAGTAGAAGACAGGACATGGGGGACATCATCCGGCAAGACAGGCAGGGGACAGAGACGTATACCAATCTGTAATATTAAATACTGTCAAATATAACAAATAAAGAGAAATACAATTAGAAGTCAACACTAAATATTATAAAAGTAATTTAATTAACAAGTGAAAGTAAAACAGCAAGTAAAACAGCTTTGTCCTTAATCTCTACTTGTTAACAACTTACAGACATAAGAATATGTGAAATGTTTGACTGCGCAGAAACTAGTTACCAGAACAATTGATTCTGAACAAAGTGGACTACATAAAATTATCTGATAATGACAAGTTAAATATGCATAAATAAAATTAAAACTATTTTTATTCTCAAAGGTACACATTGGTGTTGTTTACAAATATTATTGGACGTTTTCACAAATGATACAAATGATAATATAAACAAGAAGCTTGAACATTTATCTTAAACCAACGTATAATTCAAAAATACCTTAAACAATGTAAATTGCATCCCATCCACTCTTTAATTATAAATGGAACATAAATCTTGAGTTAGAATTGGGGTTAGGATTCAGGCTAGGGTAGGACTAGAGTTAGGATTAAAGTTAGGGTTAGTGGTAGTGTTAGGGATAAGTTAGGGACACAGTTATTAAATGAATTGATTGAGCCGTTTTGTCAAGTTAATGCACTCTGGGTAATTTTGCTGGGTTGATATATTCAGGGCCATTTTGTCGGGTAAATGTATTTGGGGCTATTTTGTTGTGATAATGTATTCTAGGTCATTTTGTTGTGTTAATGTATTCATTCGGGGTCATTTTGTTGTGTTAATGTATTCATTTGGGGCCATTTTGTTGGGTTAATGTATTCGGGGCCATTTTGTTGTGTTAACGTATTCAAGGTCATTTTAATGGGTTAATGAATTCAGGGTCATTTTGTTGTGTTAATGTATCTGGGGCCACTTTGTTGGATTAATGTATTCGTGGATCATTTTGTCAGTATGTATTTTCTGGGCCATTTTGTCTGGGTACCTACAGTATTGATAGACAGTAATATAATAAGAAGCAAACCCTAGATATCTCTTCATTGACAAACTGAGCATAAACAGAAGAGTCCAAAATCTCTCTCGTTATAAAATCTTTCCTTGGTGAACACTGAGTCTTCAACTTTATTTCATTTAATTCATTCGTCTCTGCAAATATAAAATGCATATTAAATTTTAAAGTAATGATCAAATTGAGTAGTAATATTTCCCATCTTTGCAGATTATTGTTAAAAAGCCTAAATCTCAAAACCCACTTGCGCCGCATTTTAAAATGTATATGCACAAGTGCAACATTTTAATTCCAGTGCCGCCACAGTGCAATTTGCTGCATTTTTTGCAATTTAATGCAATTTGCAACAAAAATTAATCTGCGCTGTAAAAATCAATCTGTATAGTGTAACATTTTCCTCTTATGTCTTGTACAGTTAATAGAAGATACCAATCAGAATCATCTATTAACCACGCATTGTTTACACTTCTTGTCCGCTTGAATTTAAAAATATACATCATAAAGATTTCTAAAGAAATAAATAAATAAAAAGACAAACAAACAAACTTTCGACGCAGACAACATCTATTTCAATGTCATCATCTCGTTTCAATCCATCCATCCTTTGTTCCGCTTCATCCACAAGTAAGCGATGAGTGGTCAGTGAACAGATTTCACTCAAATTCAAAGTCTCTTCATTTATCCGCCGACTCAGCCGCGCCGTTGTTTCTAAAAACATACGAGTTTAAAGATTTTAAGATCATATCAACTAATTATACGCTAAATTTTAGATTTAATGATTCATTTAGAAATTGTTTTGTTAAGATTAACATCTAAACTTAGATGTTAATCTTAACTAAACTTAAATTAGTATTTGAAGTAGTATCAAAATTAAAGTATTTCAAAAATAGCATTCAAATTAGTATAAATGTTTACCTTTTGTGGTAAAATAGAGAATTGCAGCTCGGACGAATTAAGCACAATAGGCAAAGAAACATTTTTTAATACGTAAAACTCAAATACAACAAAATATTGTAAAAATATTTGATATTTCACTGCAATCAGTATCACATTTCACTGCAATCAGCATCACATTTCACTGCAATCAGCATCACATTTCACTGCAATCAGCATCACATTTCA
>JAQIXG010003410.1:0-14964 GCA_034700105.1 Oconnorella tubifera | reverse complement strand
TCTCTCTCTCTCTCTCTCTCACTCTCTCTCTCTGTTTCTGTCTCTCTCTCTCTGTCTCCCTCTCTCTTTCTTTCTCTCTTTCCCACTCACTTTCTCTCTCGTCATCTTAAAAACATAAACTCGCACGCCTAATATTCTTTTATGATTGGGAATAAATTCCTAAAAGTTTTGGCGAAATAATAGTTTTTAAATATTCTATCATTATGTTTCCAATGATTATAGTAGTTAGCATTTCTTTAAATAATTCATGCAAATAAGATATTTAAGTTTGAAGTCCATAAAAAATATAAAAATTATATATTCAAGAGTCCAACTAATAAATAAAACGTCAGTGACAATCATATCGACGACCAACTATGATCGAAACCTAACTATAATTTAGATTTGACACTGAAATATGCTACAAATATTTTAAAAGTTATTTGTAAAAATTAAATAAACCTTCATTTATTTTCAATTCTCATCTAACTACCTTTTCTTATACTCTCTCTTTAACAAACTAATAATTATAAATGAAAATCATTATTTCTCAAACTTCCTTTTCAAAATCATTATTTTTCAAACCTTTCAACTTTTTCTACCCACCCCCTTTTCTCTGACAAGTTTATGATTTTTCACAAAACTTTCTATCATGCACAGCGTATCGACCTAACAGGAGTAAGATCCATAATACACAGCGTGGCCCCAAGAAAGAGATCAGCGTTCACGGAAATTCAATCCGACTAGCCCACAGTGGATCCGCCTAGTGAGAGCAATAGCCCAAGTTTTCTTTCAAAACTAAACTGCTGTTACTTGTGAATGTTTGATTTATGTCTGTTCGAAAATGCATTTGATTGATTTCTAACAAATGCGAGCGAGTCAGTTTTTTAGTGCGTTTTAGCGCAATCATAAAGTTTTTAACGTACTTTTTAAAGTTGTACGTCGTGCATTTTGTTACAACTAAGCCTGTTTTTATTTTGCTGTGAATTCGACTTTTTAATTAGTAGTTTATGACATCTGCTGTTATCTGAGCACTTCTAAGATTTCCTGATACGGCCTTAATTTATTGAGTGTATAAAACGTAAACCAAGTGAATTAAATGACAGATACTGACTTTCAGCAGTGCCGGATTTATGTGCTGCGATGCCCTGGGCCATGAATTTTGTGATGCCCTGACACGAGACTTTTTTTAGGTGATGACCTTTTTTTAGGTTATCGTCATGAATCTTAAATTACATATATTCATTTTCATGTATATCCAAAATGACTCCAAAATGACGTTTCATATTACATTTCCGCTTACCGTTATATCCGCAACTGATCTACAGTTCCAACAAAAAATCCCCCTAGCTTTTTATGCTGCCCCCTGCTTTCCTCTGCTGCCCTGGGCCCCGACCCAGTCGGCCCATAGCTAAATCCGGCTCTGACTTTCAAACTACTATGATAATATTGTTACTGTCATCAAATGTTGTTTCAGGTATATTTAATGCGAATTTTGTATAAATAGATACTAATCTAATCATCTAAGCACAAAATTGGTAGATTAAACAATCCATTTAAAGTATTGCTGTACATATAACTAGATACATTAAGTTAATACGATTATTGCAAGCAATTCGGGATTAGATTTTTGACAAATCAGCCGGGAACAATTTGAGAAGATGTCAGTATTACAGAAAGACACAACGTTGACAAAAATATTCGTCGGGGGTTTGCCTTATCACACAACGGACGATACACTGAGGCAATTCTTCGATAGATTCGGGGAGATAGAAGAGGCAGTTGTTATCACTGATCGACAGACAGGAAAAAGCAGAGGATATGGATTCGTAAGTTAACTTTTTAACTTTTAGTTTACATATTTACGTGATTTTTAAGTAAATAGTATGTTTAATTTAGCTAAATATGGAGATATAATAAATAATTTTATTAAGCGAAATTATGTTTAGACATTTACATTAGAATTATTTAAAATAGGCGTAGGTTATTAGGGATGAGGGGCAAAAATCGCACGAATTTTCATTTAAAATCAAATGTGTTACAGTTTCAGACAATTAACAAAAAATACAGTTTAATTTTCCAGACTTCTTAAAAACGCATTTACAAATTGAATGAGAATTCAATTATAATACCGTAAGATTATTATCATAAAAGATAACACATATAAATTGCTTTACACGTAAAAGACAGATGATCAATGAATGAGTATTTGCTGGAAATAGATTTTATTATTTTCTAAACACAAACGCAGCATTAGTATTTACATGCAATTACTAAAGAATCTTGAAAGCAGTAAATCGAACTACTGCACTTAAACTTTGCTTGCTGCTTGATCCAGTTAGTCATATACGCAACATAAAAAACATAACGCATCCCACTCGAGACAGAATTAAACTCAGCTGTGGCCTACTTTTCGAAACAGTCATTCCGATGCTTGTTGTAATGCAAAAAATACACTTGTAATTATTATTAGTTTTAGTCCGTGTATTACATCTATCTGGCAACTTCAGTTCTGATCACGTAAAAAGCCGTGACATGCATGTGTTGTTTTCGAATATACATAAAAATATTTGTTTGAATTTTATTTCATATTTGTTTTCAAATATACAGTAAAAGTTATGGATCTTAATCAAAAAATGCTTCGCTAAGCAAGAATAGTAAATATAATCAAATATTGATAATACTGATCACAATTAAATCAGTATTATTTGCTATTATCAATATTTTAAGAATTTTAGTAACAAAAAGAGATACAGCTGTAATTTTAGATACTCATGTTTTCCAGTATAAATGTGTATTTATTGCGTGAAGTGAAAAAAATATTCAATTAAAATCTGGAAGTCGAATGTTTGAGCTTGCTGTTCCCTTTGAAAAGACCCTTAATTCCATAGTTACTTCTTTAATTTGAATTTGAAATCGGTCGGTGCATTTGAACTTTCTGAGATTGGATGACTATATTAAAAACTAAAGTTCAAATTTATTGCCTCATGTAATTTACATGCTGGTAATGTCTAGTAGGGAAATGGGGAGGAGGATAGGTTGGAGGGCTACTGACTGCATTTTTCACTTTATCAGTAAGATATATGGCTGATGCTCTTATGATTTATCGAAAGTTATCAGTCAAATTTAATCAATATAAACAGAAAAGCGAAAAGAAGTGTTTTGAGATGTTTTGATAAGTGTTAAACGATTGAAAATAACACAGCTCGGAAGAATTTCTTTAAATTACGGCTGCTGTTGAGTGACTTGACCAAAGAAAGTAATTAATCATTTAAATTATGGACCAGTGCAAAAAGAGCTAAAATTATTTTCGCATGCATGAATTTAAATTCAACAGTATATAACTAATATTGTTTCAATGTAGCTTTATCGGAGCTGTGCATGTGCAAACAGTTTTTTTAAGTTAAAAATTACATTTTTATAGCGAAATGTGAAAAGTCTAATATTTAATTACTTTTCTTAATAACCTTATTAAGATAGGGTAGATAGTCAATAATGGAAAATATAATGTTGATATACTGGTAATTATTTAAATCTTTAGGTTTAGTAGATCATCAGGTATTCCCTTCCGATTTTCGAGATTGTACCTCTTAAAAGAAATTTAAAAGAAATTTGGAAATTTATCAGATAAACCTGATAAAAATTATCTTTAAGTTTAAATATTTTTAATGAAGTTTACCCCGCCTCTTGTCCTTTTCCAATTTAAAATTAAGCACCTTTGAAATACTTGTAATGATTTTAATCTTTAGCAAATGTTCAATTTTAGCAACTATTTTATAAATTAGGGTAAACTGTATGAAAACGAAGTAGATACTTGAAAATATTGAGTAGGCCTAACTATAATATGTAGATCTTTTAATTCGCCACACAAGGGCAGACAAACAAACGGCAAATAATATAGAAATTAAATGATATCAGCAAAAAGTGCAATAATTGCAATAATTTAAACCTTTCCAAAACGTTAAATAACGTAAATGTAATAAATAACTCGGAGGCAATTGATATGGGAAGAATTGACATTGCGCAATAATGTATTTATCAAATGTATTAAATAATTTCATATAAATAGAAAATGACGTTATAATTAGTTTATAAAAGGCACTACTTTATAATAAATGTATTAATAAAATTATTTTTTTATATAAAAACATAAATATCATATTTTAGGCTATAAGAAAGCTCCTGTATTTAATATTTACTCACTGCGCACTTATTTGCAAACTCTTTGTGTTCCGTTTGTTTTGAGGATGTTAAATATAAGAAAGGGCTATAATTACAGATGTATTTTTTGTAATATATGAACGCTTGTGTTTCTCACTATGAATCAAGTTAAATTAAGCGAGCGCAATTTAGTCGTGCTTGTGTTGATCTTAATTCAAATTTAATTTATAGTGCGTACTTATGTTAAAAATCAAAATTTAATTCTACAGTGATAGTGATAGTGATAATTCGATAGTGAGTAAATAAATGTATATTAAAGTTTATATGATTATATTCATTTATGCTTTTGTGGTAAATATCATGATCTATGAAGCTTGATCAATTTGAATTATTAAGCTTTAAACATAAATCAAAAATTTAAACTTAAATCAAAAATTTAAATTCAAAATTTGATTGGCTTAAGTTAGTCTCAACAACTTTAAAAAGTTGTAATTTTGAGCAGCTATCTTTTCGTTATTATTAAACACAAAAAACGGATCAGTGTCTTTTTTAATTAAATCGAAATTAGTAATCTTATTGTTTTAAAAAAATTAGCTTTATTTTATCATCACTTGTTTAAACGTTGATAAAGGGCAAATATGATCATCTTTAGAAGTTCCAGACAGCCACAGCTATAAAAGAGAATGACAAATGGTTTCCCTTCACACAAATCAAATAATAAGTAACATGAAATTTTTTTAAACAGCAATGCAAATGGGTCAGTAATAATTTAGGACCTTTTGTTTTCAGTTTCGAAATAACATCCTTGGTTTACCGTCAGAAAAACTGTATACGTGCAATTAAGCAGGTGTCTCGACGATTTGTTTCAACTGACGTTTGAGAATAAATCAAATGTTTCGTTAAGAATTGTAGACATAAGTGAGATGGAAAATGTCTTTCAAAAATGTGGTAAAGTTGTAAATCAAAAAGATTTGTCTTTTTGAGAAGGTCAGCTTAAAATTAAATATGCGGTATTTCTGTTTGGCTTGAATTGCTTATCTTTTAACCTTTAAAAATCGATTAATATTATTACTTTATAGAATATATAAAGTTATAATTATAACTTTATATAAAGTTGAAATTTATAATTATAACTTTATAACTTCTATTACTGTTTGATTTACAAGTGATAAGAAATAGATATAACAATAACAATAACGTAATATCTTCATAATTACAGTCATCTTTTGTTTCTATCCTCTTTCATAAATTATGAAAGATTTAAGTCTATAAAAGATTGATCAGTGTGAATATAATTGCTTTTTTATGTATTTCATGCGTGCCAATTTAGTCCACAAATAAAACTCTTATACAATTAGCATCTAAATTAAACAATTTATTATTTAAATCTAATCGTCCAAAGTATTGATAACGATAATCGATTTTAATTAATTATATTTAAAATAAGTCTATTGGACTTTAAATTATTTTATAATTCGCGTGTTTCAGGTAACGATGGCCGAGAGAGTAGCCGCTGAGAGAGCGTGCAAGGACCCGAACCCTATCATAGATGGTCGCAAAGCAAACGTCAATCTCGCTTACCTAGGGGCCAAACCCAGAACATTAGCTCATGATTTATTAGGCAAGATACTTCTCTCTTATACTTATTATTCTTTCTTGTATACTTTACAATCTTATACTTGATATACTTTCTTAGATTATATCAGGTTATATTGCAATTTTAATCTAACCTGATATTATATAATTAGACCTACTATAATGTAAGCGTTATTTGTAGAATAATTACATGTAAGCATAATATGTTACATAATTGAACATCAATATGTAATTTAAAAGTAAGTTTTTATATCTGAAATATTTTTAATTTAATGTTAATATTTAATCTTTATCACGCGATTTTTATCATTATTTTTATTCCAAGCAAACACTTTTACTCTTTCGACAATCCCGCTAAATCATCTTTATGAAAAAACGAATTATTAACTGCAACGCTTTTCTCTAGACTAAATACCACGATCCATGAAAACACAAGTTTTTATTATGACTCCGGCGTCTCTCCCGATCCTCCTTTACCGCTCATTGTTTATGAAATTTTAATCCATACACGTCATATCTAAACTCTACAATGTTTACTAAAAAGAAATGGAATATCACTGCATGGGACCCGTGTATAAGTTACAGAAGCGCTCGAATGCGTGCGCTTTTGTTGAGACCGAGCGTTAGCGCGTGTAGTAGGATGCACGTGCGGCAGAGAAGTCGACTGATGCTGTTTTACCGATGCGCTGAATCTTTCATCGATGTACCAGTCGTAAAAATTCAAATATTCCAGTTGGCTCGCAGCTTTCACAGGCTATTGTTCAGTTTCAAAAAGTTCGGGATTTATTTACATTACACAGAAAATACACTAAACATGAAAACATATAAAATGTACATGAATCAGATGTTAATTAAAATTAAAACTTCTAGATTTTGTTTTCTTTAATTAGATGCAGTTATGCTGAGTTTAGTATTTATTTTTCTGATAAGAAGTTGAATTCATAAATTCATATCGATTGTTGAAATTTCTAAGAAGTTGAATTGAAACTTAGAAATTTCAACAATCGATCTGAATTTATTATCATCTTCTATTTCTCGAACGTTTAATTAAAATTTGAAAATCCTCAATTTCTGTATCAAATTCTCATCTCTCATATTTTCTCAAAATAATTTCTCATATATTTTTCGGTATAAAAAAGTGGAACTTTCTTATTAACAGTAACGCGTCTTATTGCAATATCCTCTGTACCTTGGTCCTTTTGTTCATCTTGCAATATTCTATCCAGAATTGTTTTTATTGTTTTTCGTAAACAGAACATAATTCAACACTTTTTCTCAGCGTGATATTAAAGTATACTCTGCAGTATATCTTTATGATATTCAAATTGAAAGTTAGGAAAAGTGAGATGTTGCTTTAAATCGAAAACAAACTATTCGATTTAGAGTCTTTCAATTTAAGCGAATTTATTAAGAAATTCTTTTTAAAATTTGTAAAAAATTAAATGATTAATATTATTAATTAACATCGCTTCGTTTTAACTTCTCAAAATAATTATCGTGTAAAGTATAATATATTTTTCCTATTTCAAACATTATACTTCACTAAGCTATCTATAGAGATCAGCTTAATTGTGTGCTGGATAATTTGTTTCAGTGTAATTCCTTAATCAATTTACTACACTAGAACTCCTCTAATACAACACAAATTTTCTTCTGCTTCTTTTCTGTTGGTTTGAAAACATGATCCGTTGTATACAATTTCTCGACTCCATGCGCATCGCGCATTGAATCACCGGCTGCCCGCGTAAGATCCGTCGACTCATCGCGTCATAAATACAGCAAAATGAATAAACATTCTACCCTAAATACCAATCATTGTGTTAATGCAGTTTTTAATCTCACTGGTGGATATCATATTTCTTTCTTTCTACCAGTTTTGCATAAACTTTCTGCAATTTCTCGTTTTTCGTGAAGACCACATGGCGGTGAATTGTAAACGAAAAAAGAAGCTTTTCGTTGGTTTATAATCTGTGGAGTAAAATTTGATTTTAGAAGAGAAGCATTTTGGCGAAGCGTGTTAGGACAACTTATATTAAATTATGTTTATTTAATTTTTAAAATTTTAAAATTATTATTTTACTGTTTTTCATGTAAATTGCAACTATATTAGATAACAGCGGAAAATTTATTTAGTTATTCAATTAAATTAATTACTTAATAACTCTTGTTAATAGAAGGAATATGAGCTATACAAAAATTTTGTTTTTCTTATGTTATACCAGAAAATGTTACAAGTTACAAATAGGATTCTTGTGCAATAGATACAATTGATCTTTAAAGGAAATAAATAAACACTGCGGTTTCCGTCTATTAAAGCTTATGCAAATAATAACCAAACGACAGTAGACTAAACATGTATACTACGGAATAGTAAATGTACGCACATGTGTTAACAATATACATGTACATGCTTTTGCAATATATATGTATTATACGTGTAATGATTATCAGACATAAATTAAACCCGACCTAAATGCACTGACTAAAATGTCACGCATATAATCCTTTCTCACATAAAACACAAAAAATCTTTCATTTCAAAATCACGCTGCTCACAGTAGATAATAAAGTACCAAACGAAATCATCATAAAAAATAAAAAAAGATAAAGAAGAAAGACCGATCTAACGCGTAACATTATATTATCGAGTGGCAAATATCGATCAAAAAATTGGAAGATAAGTGTCTATGTATCCAGCAGTGAGGAAAGGTTTGCATGCATCTGAGATCATAAACTTGCGTCAATTAACTAGATCTTTTCTACCTACTTGTTGCGTTCTAACTGTCGGGGTTCGCAAGCACGTTTTTTGAGAATTTTAACATAATATTGAATAAATCTGCAAATTGTGCTTGTAAATTAATGCATAGTGCGCTTGTAGATTAATTGATGAAATTTTAAGTAAAATTGCACTGGAAAGATTTGCCGGATTCATCATTTTGGTTATCATCTGACACGGAAAACTATCTTGTACATTTCACTTTTGTTATTTTATAGGTGTACATCAAAAATCAATACTCTACATATTGTAAATGAATGCTTTTGAGTAGAATTTATTTAAGTTAATTGATTTTGTAAGCAGAAGTCCATAAGTCTTGAGATATAAAATCGACGAGTAAGCCTGTAGATCAGTCAATTCGTTTGCTTGTTATTGTTACAATCAGCCATTAAGCCGTATTTCAACATTCAGTCAACTTTATTATTTTGATTGATGAAAATCTTGCACAGATCAGAATACTAATTAGCTGAAGCAATTCTATTGGTGTTTTAATTCAATACAAAAATATTAAACTACTCAAACAGTACACTAATATTCTACATATCATTGAAAATGAATTTTAAACGTTAAATTCTAGACACTCTACTATAACCCACATTATTGACCTCATCTCCTAACAACTAAAACAAAAACAAGAAATGATTTAATATCTTAAGATTCCCATTTGCAAGAACACAAACAGAGCAAACAGCTATGAGTCTCAAAATATGAAAGCGATTTTTCAAGCTGCGCTAAAATCTGGCGCCTTCCATCAAAAGATTTTCAAAGAAGGCCTTTATTGCGCTGAAATGCCAAGAGGTCGGCAATTTGTTAATGTAGTATTATGACAGACTCAAGCGTGCGGTTCTTTGTTCCACGATCTGGACTCACAGTAAAACAATTCAATCCTAGAGAAACAGATTCAAGAGTCGTTCATTATTAGACGCGCACGCGATAAACACTGATATTGGAATGCGTGCAAATGAAGAGAGGAACTTATTATGTTTTATAATTGAAATGTGTAGTGTACATCGAGAATTCTAAGCTGTTTATCTTTGCTTTACCTATGAAAAATGTCAGTCAGTCGGTTCTAGGACAATTCGTCAACGGACTATTCGTCAAGGACTATTCTTATAACTGACGATTCTCACAAACCCTAATCATAAATCTAACTCTAACCCTAACCATAAACCTAATAATAAACTTAACCCTAAACGGGTTACTAAACCTAACGAATAATCCTTGACGAAGAGTCCGCTGACACTTGACGAAACGTCCGCATGCCAGCCTGTAGATTATGTTGGAAGTGTCACTCTTTCAGTCTCTTGATTTGTTTCAAATTATTTTAACTTTATTTTTAAATTATTTTATTTACAATCTATTATGCAAGCATATAGAAGGTATTGCATTTTGGATCATGATTGATGCTCTTTTGATAATCAGATTTTCTCTTTATGTGATTTGGTCATCGCCTTACAACTATAACTATATTTTGCAATTTTTTGGTCTGACAATATTTATGTAGATTTCAAATTGATTGAATATTAATCTGCTCAATAAGTATACATACTTATAATGCACGAGATTTCACATTTATGAAGGTAATATCTAGTATTCTGATCACACGGAAACATTGGGCAGATGATGTTCTTCTTTTGGACGTGTTTGTAAATGTTTTGACATCGTTATGATAATTACATTTTTGTTTTGATTTCTTACAGCTGCATTTCCGTTCAGCATTAAAACCGCCGCAGTTCCAAATGGTTATACAGGTCAGCTAACGAGGTATGTTTGCAATGAGAATTACTTATTCGTAATACATATACTGTTAGACTTAAAATTTATGTTATTATAATCATCATCCTAGTTATAATTTGTGCATCATTATCATCGGAACCATAGTTTTCTACTTTCAGAACATTAAAAAAGAGGCTTAATTGTATTGTTTAAAATTACAATTAACTTATTACATTTTAGTTTATCTACAACGAACTATGATAAGATATTGTTAATAATTTTGGAAAAATATTAAAGTGAAATACGTGAAAAATGATAGTATTCATTTAAATCAATATTAATAAATTTAATTATTGAGGCAGATATTTTTAAACAATTTTTGTGGGGTTTTCATCTTGCAGCTGAAAACAGCTCACTCAATTTTTATAACTGGTTTAAAGATAATAAAGAATATAGAAAGTAATTGAAATCAAGATATAATTGAAGTAAACTTGAAATAAAATACTACAGTAACTGTTGTGAGACTAAACAAATTCAAAACTTACAATATTTTTGTGAACTTATAATATACATTCATAAGCAAAATACGTTTAAAAATATGTTGTTCGAAGCCAATAATTTAAAACCGTTTATTTTAATCAACAAAAACTTTTCAACGCTTGAGGACATAAAAATCTTCGTATGCAACACGTCGAGTGATTCACGTGTATTTACTCTGATTCATTTTATTTATTTGCACCAATCGATCAGTTTTTTACATGATTATTATTATTCAGAATTACTCTGGAGAAATCTTGCTTGAGCTTGTCATGTTTGTTAATAGCAAAGATCAAATTCACATGCAATGGTCACGTATCATCCCTTTGCCAGACAGACATCGTTATGGTTGTATTTGTGATCGATTTTACAAAGTTGTTTTGGGCATTGTCATGCAAATCTGAACGCCTGAAATATTATTTTATTCAAATACATAAACATGCACTGAAAGTCTCTAAGTTAAGCGAAATAAATGTGTCTTTATAGATCAAGAAATTTTAACGTTATTTAAATGGGACTTCTACGAAATTAGTCAAATGTTGTTAGGAATATTTTATTGCTTAAAATACAAGCATAATAAATAATATTCTTTACTGTGAATTGTAGTATATAAAATATCACTAAAAGATATATACAAATATAACAATAGTAAAGATATTTCAAAATCTTTCTCATAATCTCCATATTCTTTTCTTAGTTTCAACTCATATAATAGTTATAATTTATAAGATAATAAAATTACTTCTGCAGTATCTGGAACCTCTGTTTTCATCCAGACAATAAAACTTGGCCTATTTTCTATCTGCATTTTCCTCCAGTTAATTGAACTTTTCTCTATAATTACCAACAACACGATTTCTGGAATTCTAATTAGACAAAGTTCTTTGGTTTGGAAAAAGTACTTTATTCAAACTGCACTGCTGGAAGTAAGTTATCATAGCCGGCAGATGGCAGAGATTGATGATATAGCCTGTCACTTGTGTGCGCGCACCCTAGTTCTGCAGATTTTAATGATAAATAGTCGCAACATGCACTGCGGTTACTGAACTTCATGTACTTTATGACGAGAAGCAACTGGGTGATCTCTAAATTAAAGTTAATCTTTATGGTAATGATGCGTTATATTTAATCCCGTTGTGATTAAATAAATATTAAGATTACATGATGTAAGTGAATTTGAATATAATTACATATGTAAAGATAGTTGATTGGTTTTTCATTATAATACTACGGATAGCAGCAGATTACTGAATATTTACCAAGAATTTTTTTTCCTGATAAAATAAATCATTCTCCATCCATTTCATGTTTAATTAATAGTTTTGCTTTATCTCGCTATATTTTTACGAAAAGTTATAATGACTGAGCGATACATCGCAAAATATAAATGCGCAGTATCCTAACTTTTCAATTCAATAATATCTCATTGTCAAAACTAATATACATCATCATCATCTAGTTGCATAATGTGTTACAAAGTTTTTTCTGATGTGATTTTAATTATAGTAGGAGCGTGCCTTTAATCAGAGTCAGGAACTGGGTGTGTTGCATGGCGCCACAATATGTCCCGTGTGTTAATTTATTAACTTTCTTATTTCTTCATTTGCTTTACCAATGTAAGATATATCGTTAACACAATATATAAATATTTGCGCATAAAAAGATGCATGCCACTGTATTTGAAGAATTGAAATGCCTCTGTGTTGTAAATATAACAATTGACACCAATTTAAAAAAATGTTTAACATCTAAATTTTCCAGCTATAAATTCTATGCCTATAATAATATAGTGTTGAATACAAATGCATTTAAACGGTTTTTAGAAATAATTCATTATATTAAATTGATGTTTTCTATAGCAAAAATTGATCTTGCCATTAAATATTATATAAATATTAAAAATAATTTAGGTACACTAGCAAGTATTTTGGTTACTTATTTAAGCTCCTTATTTTAGTTACATGTAAATTAACTCGTAAATTATCTACATTTTTTAATGAGTTATTATCTAGTTGATAAAGCAACACAACATTTATCAAATACAAAATAAGCAGGTAGAGCTAGCACTATTATTCAACAGAATATTCATCCTGGATGAATATTCGTCGAGTGATGATTATTAAATTTTGGCAGGAATGGTTGAACTTACCGTAACTGCTTGTAACGGATGTTCAGTTTCCAAAAGAAAAAATGTCTTGAAATGAGTACGAGCGTTAACGTTGCGTAATTATTGCTGAACTTAGTTACAAATGAGAAAAATATAGAATTAGAACAGATTCTGTTGCTTTCAAACTGTCAACTCGTCTTGATGTCAAATTCAGAAAAGAAAGAATATTAAGTATAAAATAAAGAAAGAAAATGTAATGGAAGAAATCAGGATTATGAATGAAAATATGAAATCAGCATATGAATGAATATATAAATAAAGTTGCGTTTTCCAACAATTTAAAACTCAATACTTTTAAGGACTTTTAACTAATACAAATCATATTTTAATAAGGTATAGAAATGTAAAATAAAAATATGTAAACTTTGCATATAAATCTTCTATAACCTAAAATAGGAATATATACATAGTTAATCTCTTAATCACCATGAAGGAAATGATGAAAAAGTTAAAGATAACTCTGAGATCGATGATTGAAAAATAAATTAATGAAATATAAGAATATGTCAGAGAAATATTCTAAACGGAGTTAATATAAATCATATTTTTACATCATGAAAGCAATATTGCGATGAACAGACACTCGAATATTGCATCGAGAAATCAAATTATATAAGATAGAATTAGTATTAACTAGTGTAACGATACGGTTTTTGAATGCGAACGTCTATCAGTATGATGTGCATCAACAGTTGACGAGAAAAACATTTCTATAAGATAAAAGTTGCCCTCTTTAAACACTCTTTAAACATGCCCCACTCTCTGTTACTTTAATGCATCTGATTATTAGAATTATAACAAAATTATTAAAATTTGAATTAAACAATTGCGTGCACAGTTGATTATCATTTGCAAAGTGACATATTGGTTATTGTTATCATATATAGGACTTTTCGATGTAAAACCTAAACTGTAATTATCTGATAGTTATCTTAACTCGATTGACATTTCATTGTTTTTCTATAAATGATACCCAACGTGCAGTAACTACAATACCACTGGATCGATTTATTTTCATATAGTTATAAGGCAATTTCAGAGAACGATGCGTTTGCAATAACAACGGCTGCATTACATCGCTGAAATAAACCAATGCATTATAATATGAGACTAAATAGTGACATAACATAGAAAGCATTTTACGGGAAAGAGAAATACAACTCTAGATATTACAGCTTTTAAATTAAAGAATTTGAATTTCAACTATATACATATTTTATCATATTGAATTTGCTAGATAATGTGAAATAAATGAAAAATCTACTGCTGTTTCGTTTTAGAAAGTTTTTGAAGTTTGCGACAGAATCTGGAATAAACAATAGAAACATAAGTTAACGTCCTCAAGTCTTTAATTATGTTAATTTTTCACACATTTTATTAATTTGCCCATTTTATTAAGAATATATTTATTAATTATTAAAAATTTCATATAAAAAAATTCAGAAGAAAACTCAATAGGTTTTGCTACCCCCTTCCCACATCTATTACGATTCAAAGTTCATTGAAACTAAGAGAAATTCTCGGGCGAAATTAAACTATCCTCTGCAGACAACATTGATGTCTAGCAAACACGAAAACAACTGACGAAAATTGATTTAAACTGACAGCACAACAAATCATCAAAGAGCACTAATAACTAATGTTGCGGTATTTCATTGCGCATCGTTGAAAGATGTTATGCACGCATCAAATAAATGCACATAGGTTTAATTGCATAAGAATATCGAATCATTTGAATGATGCATAAAATCGACAAAAGTAGTTTGGTCTTGTATTGCGCACTGAATTTTAGTTCAAGATGATTATTTTCAACTTTTAGGGTTCGAAAAACCTATGATTTAATTGTTTTGACGTTATGTTGTCATGTGTAGCCATCTCGCGACTGATATCTAGCTTCTCGTATTTATTGTATTTATTTATTTTCAATGTATCTTATAACTATTTTTGATAATTTATTTTATTTATTTATTTATTCGTTTATTTCATCATATAATAAATATATCAAGTCAGTAATAGCAATATTGCATAAATG
>JAQIXG010003409.1:0-14966 GCA_034700105.1 Oconnorella tubifera | reverse complement strand
TTATTATTATGTAAGTTTCTAAATTGTGCCTTTTTAAATTGTTCACAATTTTCTCGTTTTAAATTAATGAAAGATCATTTTTAACAGATGCTCATTTATTATAGAGTGGGGTTCGAGTCATTCAAGATATTTTTTGAAGATGCATTCGTGTTTTAAAAATTTTGTGTTTTAAATAACTTTACCAACGTTAACTTTGGTAGAATTTAAAATTTACTTGCATCGTTTGTTTTAATTTTATATTCTGCTTTATTAAGTTTACTTAAACTGTTTATTATGTTTAAAACTTTAAACACTCTATTGTTTAATTGTATTTTTTGTTTATCAGAATCCTAAAGATGTGTTCATTATTTGAATAGAAAATATTTCTTGTTTTAGTAAATATTATATAAGTAAATTGTGTTCAATTCAGGGACGTCATTTGTGCGGAGAGGGGGCTGTACATAAAATTCATTCGAATACAGCCATGTATTTGAGTGAATTTTGCACAAAAATTCTCCCCAGCCTATACTACTATACTAGGCATACTAGTAATTAATTAACTGTGTTAATAGTCATTAATTAGCTGTGCTAAATAATTGTAATTAATGCATGAAAATTACTAATTTAACTATTAAATATATACTTTTATATTATAATAGTGGATTAGGCCAGGATTTCACTTTAAAATGTATTATGACTCTTTCCATTGTAATTGTATTAGTTGCATTTTTATGTATTCTTGCAAACGTATTCCATAAACGCATTCCATATTTGAAATACATTCCTTTAGACCTCTATCTATCTAAATTATTCATGTAATTTATTCATATAATATATCATTCCTATGTTTATTCATTAAATTAATTAGTTCTATAATGACTGCTGTATATAATTAATTATATTATACTGTATAATATCTGTATAGTGACTTTAGTATAGTGACTGTATATTGAACTATAGGCCCACTTAACTTAAGAGCGAAGCATTCACTCATCACTTGGTATCTATACATTCACTTCACGAATCGCTAAATAGACGCATTTATGCTGATGTGACTTTAAGTGACAAATACGTTATATTCTTTTGTTGTTATTTATTGCAACTAAATCAGTGGTCTTCCAAATATTATGTAAAATAAATGTCTATACACAAACAATTCTTTTTTGTATCTTATATAAATAAATATAATATTATGGGGGGAGGGGGGTATAAAAAATTACTTGGGAGAAGTAACTGTTATTTAAATATTTTCCAAACCACCACCCCCCCCCCTCTTTAAAAATCTGAAATTTGGACCACAAAGTTTTAATTTTATAAAAAAATTGTCGAAGTTTGATATAAATTTTTAAGATCAGATAATTTGAATCATAGAGGAAATTAAAAATCTCCGCAAGCAGTATTTTGACCCCTCCCCCCCCCCGTCCCCTCTTTTCCCCCAACACAGAATGAAATAAAGAAGAATGGGCAGTTTTGTCGGGGTAATGTATTAGGGGTCGTTTTGTCGAGTTAATGTATTCGGGGTCGTTTTGTCTGAAACCCAACACATATTATACGGTATATACCAATAAAGACTAGAATTTATATTATTATGCAAACGTCACATCAGCACAGTAAGTGATTTAATCATATAACTTCGATATTCAAGAGTACAATTAAATTCTAAATTATTATCTTATAATGAACTTTATTAAAGGGTGCAGCAAGAAAGTGTTTATTTAAGTATAAATGCTTGAAATTATTGAATACTTAGCAAAGAGAAATAAATACGAATAATATACAATCAAATATGCAATAATATTATACAATTAATAAACATTGTATATTAAAACAATACAATAGACTAAATAGATTAACATTGTTTATATAATACACATAGATTCACATAATCTAAATAATACACATAGATTCACATGATCTAACATTGAATAACGACAAATTTAACGTAATTACATATTTAACGCGTAAAAACCACATAAAATATAAATCAGGAAATAACTTATTATCGTTACTATTATTGTTATTATTATTGTTGTTATTATTATTGTTATTACTATTATTATTATTATTGTTATTACTGTTATTATTATTTATTATCACATAATATTAAACATAATATTGCTATTTTTAAACCCAAAAATATTGAAATTTCTACGTATGCTAGCAGTTCCCAAACGTCACATCAGCACAAAATGTTGTATTTAGTGATTACAGTGATAAACTGTGTGTGAATAAATCAAGTTGTGAGTGAACGCTTGACTTTTACGTCACATCAGCACAAATGCATCTATTTACTGACGGGTTATGAACTGCCTGTGTGTATAAATCAAGTGATGAGTGAACGCTTCACTCTTAACGTCACATCAGCACAAAAGCATCTATTTACTGACGGGCTATGAACTACATGTGTGTATAAATCAAGTGATGAGTGAACGCTTCACTTTTAACGTCACATCAGCACAAATGCGTCTATTTATTGACGCGTTATGAACTGTGTGTGTGTATACATCAAGTGATGAGTGAACGCTTCATGCTTAACACAGTAAATAATTTTTATTTGGGAATGACGGGGGGGCAAGCGCGTATAAATCTTACAACTTATTTTCTTCTAAACGGTCAATAAAAAACTTAACATATAACAAAATACAGTTCATTAATATCAAATAAAGATAATATCTTCGACTAGTTTGCTAAAGGGGGCAGCAAAGAGGATAATTATTAAATATTACCAAGACTAGAATGTTAATAAAGATAACAAAGTAAAAATAAATCCAATACAGAAATAAAACAGTTTTTATCTCGATCAAAAATCAGTCAAAAGAGGTAACGACAAATTGACTGCCCTAAGTATTAATTCGTAGGGTTCGAGTTTGGGCTGAACTTAGAATTATGGTTCTGTTTAGGGCTAGTTAAGGTAATGGTTATTAAAGTATGAGTCATTAATAATATGGGTCAATACAATGGGTTAATGAATTTAAGATTGATTTGTTATGTTGATTTGTTGAATTGATTTGTTGGGTTCATGTATTCGGTGTTAATTTGTCGGGTTAATGTATTCAGGGTTAATTTGTTGGGTTAATGTATTCTGGGTTAATTTGTCGGGTTAATGTATTCGGGGTTAATTTGTTGGGTTAATGTATTCTGGGTTAATTTGTCGGGTTAATGTATATCAGGTTGATTTGTTGGGTTAATGTATTCGGGGTTAATTTGTCGGGTTAGTGTATTCGGGGTTGATTTGTCGGGTTAGTGTATTCGGGGTTAATTTGTCGGGTTAATGTATTCGGGGTTAATTTGTTGAGTTAATGTATTTGGGGCTGAAAATAAACTATAGCATTTATAACAGAAAAACAAAACAACGTAAAATAACACAATATACAAATAAAAATAATATAGAGATTTTATATAGAACATAAATTTGTTTCTAGATTGAGATAGCGACCTAACCCTAATTCTAACCCTCATCATAATTCTAACCATAACTTTAACCCTACCCCTAATCATAGCCATACGAAGAGAAAATAACATCATTAGGAATCAAACCCGCAACCTTTGGTTGCACAGTATAAATTCAATACCCCGACAAAACGGCCCCGAATACATTAACCAGACAAAACGACCCCATCAATTCATTTACCAACCCTAACCCTAAACTTAACCCTAACCTTAGCTCTAACCCTAACTTTAACCCGTATACTAACCCCAATTCTAATCCCAAGAATTAACAGAAGGGGTCAATTTGTCGGGGCCGTTTTGTCCGGTGACAATATAAACAAACAAACATCGAAAATGACTTGAAAATAAAATAACAATTATCCAGGAAAGTAAAACATACAGAAAAGAGTAACAGAAAAATACTAAGAAATAAAAATTATAATTTACAAAATAATTATAAATTTAACAAACAATCAACAACAACAACGATTACACTAAGAAACGCAAACATCATGACTAGTAATTAATTGCGACTTAACGTCACATCAGCACAAAAAGGCTACTTAACTTAATGACGCATTGTGAACTGTGTGTGAAGAATATACACATTAGACAATGTCAATCGACGTAAATCAACAGACGTAGCTGTCAATTTAAGCGTCTTACTAACGGGTGCAGCCAGTTTAACGTCTGGATTACAGTTTTATATCAATGATGTCTCAGACGCAGCTGTCAATTTAATAATCTTAATGCTTACTAAAGCATTCATTGGAATTAAATCTGAAACTATCTGTTTCTAAATAATTTTTTTTAATTACATCGTGTTAAAAAGACACAATCTAATTAAAAAATTACATCGTGTAATTTTTTCGCTACTTTCTCTACCCCCTTAACCTACTATTTTTTCTACCCCCTTAATGTGAAAAAAACCTTCCCAACGCCCCCCTAACCCCCCCGCCCCTCCAGATTTTTGCTTTGCCCAAAAGGGGGGGAACAAAGAGAGAATGTTCAACTACATTCGACACAATTTAAAGGACGCGCTGTCTGATGTAATCGTAAATGACGAACAAGATGATAACTTCGTGTGAATGTTCGTTTACATTGAACACAGGAAAACGGCTTTTCACCTGAATAGAATATAATCAGTCAATGTAATTTAGTCAATCAGTCAACAGACGGTTACTCGGTTGGCTGATCAGTCATTCGGTCAATCAGTTGATTCAATAAATTGGTTAGTCAATAGTTTATTTGTAAATCAGTCATTTGTAAATCATTTGTGAATCAGTCATTCAGTCAGTCAGTCATTCAGACAATCATTCAATCAATCATTCAGTCAGTCAATTATACTACTCATTACTTAGTCGGTCAATCACTCAATCAGAAGTCAACCACAAACCTACAAACAACTTAATAAAGGGTGCAGCAAGTACTGAATTAACCAATACAATTCACCTACATTCAAATACATCGAAAAATTCCAACCATAACTTACTACTCAATTCCAAAACAAAAAATCACATTTTTAAGCTAATCTCAAATTTACCCTTTAAACAAATCACTTCTAACCCCACTTTTCAAATCAAAATTAATTTCCTCTTCAATATCATTACTATTTCCATTATCTTCACGAATTTTCAAAATCGTTACAAAAATCCCAACTCAAAATTCCGCCCCAAAAAAAAACACCCTCCGCTCCACTCACCCTGTCCACCCTCGCGCGTACAAATGGACCAGTCCGCTTAGCTTTCGCTTCGACCGGTCGACCCGCGCGGAGGGTGAGTAGGATGCAGCGAAACGCGTTTACGCTTTAAAGACGCATTACCCGTATGAACTCGCGAATGATTTCTCAGGACCGTCACGTGACGAAAAGCGCGCGCACAGACGTTGCAAGCATAAGGACGGTCGGGAGAGTGTGTACGTATGTGAGCCATGAGGCTAGACTTCTGGGCGAACGCCAGGGTGCAAATGTTGCAAGAAAAAGGACGTTCACCTGCAAAGCGAATACATTAAATACAAAAAAAACAAATATATAAAATAAAAGCAAATATATATAAAAAGATAAATATATCTTACTTTTATAAAGTAAAGTTAATTTTATTAAAGTAAATAAAGTTTTAAAAATGAAACTAAAGTTGTATGAGTACAATTTGTTTAGTTTTAATTTAATAAATTAATAAATATAATTAATTAGCAAAATTTTCATTAAGTTAATTAGTATAATTTTATAATTTTGGATTTGAGTAGGCAATACTATAGGTAATATCGATTAAGTAGCTGTCAATTCAAGTGTATTACTAAAGGGTGCAGCAAGTTGAATTTAATGTCCGGATTATAGTATTATATGAACAATGTCTCAGATGTAGCTGTCAACTTAAGCGTCTTACTAAAGGGTGCAGCAAGTTAAGTTTAATGTCTGGATTTCCGTATTATATGAACCATGTCTCAGACGTAGCTGTCAATTTAAGCGTCTTAACGCGATTAAGTGATCATTCATATGAATCAAACCCAAACTTGGATTGACTGGGACAGTTGGCAGAAATTCAGAAATAATATAAATCAACATAAATCAAGAGCAAAAGCAAAATAGAAACAAACCATAACAATTCATAAAGGAAACATAATCAGACCTGTGTGTGTTCTGATATGCTTGGTCAAATCACCCTTTTGTGCAAAAGACAGATTACAAATGGGACAGGTGAAGGGACGCTCTCCTAAAACAGCAAACAAGAACAACAAATAAGAAAACTACTAGAGTTGTACATCGAGTAGCAAAGTAATTAGAGCACCGGACTCAGACACAGCAGGTCCGGGTTCGAGTCCAGTAAATTTCACTATTAAGCTAACTCGCTGCACCCTTTAGCAAGAAGCTAAAGGCTTAAATTGACAGCTATGTCTGAGACATTGTAGTATAATACGCTAATCCAGACGTTAAACTCAACTTGCTGCACCCTTTAGTAAGACGCTTAAATTGACGACTACCTTACACAGCAAACAGTAACTTTCAAATTAACTCCTAGCACTCAAAAGGTAATTCTCAAAACTTTTCAAATTTTAAAAATTCCAAATATCAACTTAATTAGATTAAAATAACTTAAATGTCGATATACTATAATAACCTAGAATATAAACTAAAACGGAATATAACCGAGAATATAACCTAATATATCATCTAAAACGTAATATAACGGTAATATAACCTACGAGATAACCTAAAATTTAATCTATAATATCACTTCGAATCTAACCAGTAATAAAAGTTTTTATATAACCTCAAATAAAACAAAAATATAAAACATAATATAACCCATAATATAACTTAAAATATAATCTATATAAATATATATAATATACGTTTATATATAAATAAATATAAACATAACCTAAATACTAACCCGTGTGCGTTCGTATATGACGTAGTAGACCACTGGCACAAAGGAATTCTTTAGAACAAGCCTCGCATTTGTACGCTTTTACGTTGGAGTGAATTTTCGTATGTCTTAATAAAGCGCTCAATTGACTGAACTTTTTATTGCAATGCTCGCAAGCATGGGGTTGGTAAGTAGTATGCGATTTACCTAAAATACAAATCGCACTTTTTCAGTCATTTCTAAACTGAATGAATCAGTTTTATGCAGAGAATATCGTTATTTCGGTTTGATGAAAATTTGAAAAAAGACTTTTGGCCTATGACACTGCGTCTAAAGACATTTGAGCTACCGATATTTTATATACTACTAAATTATGGCTAGGGTTAGTGTAAGGGTTTAGTTTACGGTTAGGTTTAGAGTTAGAGTTACGATTAAGGCTATGGTTATGGCTAGGGTTAGAATGATTGTAAGGTAGAAGAGTTTGTTATGCTACAGACAGGGTAGACCAAATGTCGGTAGACCAAATGTCAATAGACTAAATGTCGGTAGACCAAATGTCAATAGACTAAATGTCGGTAGACCAAATGTCAATAGACTAAATGTCAATAGACTAAATGTCAATAGACTAAATGTCAATAGACTAAATGTCAATAGACTAAATGTCAATAGACTAAATGTCAATAGACCAAATGTTGATAAACGTATTGTTGTAGACCAAGTCTACAACACTGTGTCAACAACGCTACGTCCAAGGCAGAACCTTCTATTTCAAACACCTTTACAAATAAAATAACAAGAAACTTACCTAAAGTCTAGAAAAAAAAAATCATTTTATTATTATTATGTTATTATTAAAGTACATAATTATTTTTCCCTCAAAAAATCACATTAACCAAATAAAAAAAAAAATAATAAAACCACACCGTGACGCATTAGACCCGACGCCGAACTAAAATCCTGCCCGCAATCCTTACACCGATACGTCATAATCCCGATATGCATCCGGGCATGCCGTATCAACCCTCCCAAACTGGAACACTTTTTCGGACACCTCCCACACGCGTACATTTTAACGTTAATGTGAGTTTTAGCGTGTTTTGCCAACTCCCACGACGTGATAAACTTCCTCTCGCATCCCGCTACTTCGCACTCGAATGGTTTCACGCCCGTGTGAATTTTAGCGTGACGCGTTAATTCATATGCGCGTACGAAGGTTCGATCGCACTGCTCACACGCGTGGGATTTTGTCAAATTCGCAGGATCGGCAACGTGTGATTTCACGTGGCGTTTTAAATCGGCCGATCGCGCGAATTCTTTACCGCAATCGCAGGAAAATGGTTTAACGCCGTCATGGATTTTTGAGTGTCGCGCCAATTCGTAGGACCGCGGGAATCGCTTCCCGCAGCCCTCCCAGGAACAGGCAAAAGGTTTAATGCCATCGTGCGTTTTAGCGTGACGCGATAAATCGCCCGAACGTTGAAATCGTTTGTGGCATTCAGAACAAGCGTGGCGTTTTTGTGGGTGAGAGGAAAGAGCAGGTGGGGGTTGGGGGGGATGAGGGTTAGGGTGTGGGGGGGGTTGGACGGTAGGGGGTCGGGAGAGGGCGTTGTTTCCCCCGGTGATGTTTTCGGCGATGTATTCATCTAAGGTGTTGGGTTTTTTTATAGCGATTGTAATGGAAGACGGGGCGATGGAATAGCCAGGAATGAAATTAAAAACCGGACCGGGGGAGGCTAGGATGGCTGCTGGGGGAGCGTGGGGGGAGGGACAGCGCTCATAGGTGAAGTGGGGGCGGGAAGTGGGGGAAAACACGCCGCTGTTTATACCCTGGGTTAGGGTGTAATTGTCGATGTAGAATTGTTGTTCGTTTGAGCAAATGTTATGGACTGACATGCTGAGGAAGCGATTTTCAATTAGATGAAATTTTAGTATAGAGTGTTCATATTACTGCAAAAAATTAAATCAAATGCGATTAAATATTAATATTTCTATATTAGATTAATATTCAAATAATGTAAATAGGGCAATGTGTAGAATGTAATATGTAAATTTCTGAGGATAATATATATATTCCAGGCCGATTTGTCGCGTTATCAATTCCATATTGGTCAACATTTGGTTTCGCACCTAATCGGGTTACACAAATAAAAATTGGTCTACATATGTAATAATGTAAACTGCAAACTACATCTGATCCGTCTCGATAACCCTAATCATGATTCTAGTCACAATCTAAACCCAAATTCTAACCCTAAACCATCTCTAACCCCAAGTCGAGGTGGGGTGAGGTGCTAAACAGAATACGAACCTTTTAAGGTTATGATTAGGTTTATAGGGTTGATTAGGGTTAGGGTTCATTAATTTAAGGGAAGGTATCAATTTATAAGATTAAGAAATTCAGGATCTTTTTGTCCGATATATTAATTTATTTAGGTTAATTTGTTCGGGGCCGAAATGTCCGTCAATTCATTCCAGGTCGTTTTGTCTCGTTCATATTTTCCCGGCCGATTCGTCGTCTTACAAATTTCATTTTAATAGAAGAAATATTAAATTGAATAGAAAATCGCGCCGGGATTTGAACCCAGGACAGCGTGGATTGCAAAAATCTTTTTACCACAAAGCGCCGCGGATACAGCAGCCGCACCAACACCACAGTATCATATTAAACCGCATCAAATTTTGCATCAAATTTCATCATTTTACGATCAAAAATGCGTCAAATCACGCGATCAATCATTCAGAATCATTTTGATTATGATTAAGAATGATTTGAAATGATTGGGAGTGATTGGAGATGATTGGAAATGATTGGATTTGGATTAAAAATGATAAAGACGCAATGGAATCATTGCTGTGGTAGAAGAAAGACGATTACTTGTGTTGTTGGGGCAAGAAGGCGAATTGGATTTTGAGGATTGGGGTTGGAATTTGGGTTTTATTGGTGGATTTGGTGGAATAATAAGATGATTTTGTGGATTTTTATTATAATTATATGTTATCATAATATTATTGAAGCGAGGTCTATTTGGTTGGTTTTTTGGGCCTAAAGTTTGAATTTATGGAATATGATTTAATTCAATTAAGATACTGGAAAGTATACAATTAAGATAGTGGAATAAAATTGAAAATTTAGGAAGAAAGTGTATGTAATTTTGTGAATTGAATGAAAATGAATGAAAGAAATATTTACTTTACAAAATATGTGGATTGTTTTACAAATATGTGGATTGTTTTACAAATATGTGGATTGTTTTACAAATATGTGGATTGTTTTACAGATCATAATCCCATCTTGATGTTACTTGATAAAAAAATTAACTGGTTTTATCTTTCATTTTAAATAACTTTCAATATTATATATATTTTTAACTTAAACGAATATTAAATTCGATATTTTACTCGATTTGTAAACTAAATATTTTCAAGGCTCTAACTTGAATCATTAAATTTTATCTTAAATGTTTTAATTTTCAATCGCCAGGTGGATGCACCTGGCGATTGAAATTTAACATGGATTCAATTTTTTCACGGACCGATTTTTCTCTGCTATATGTCTTCCTCTCTCAGTTGATGGTTTGTCCTCACTGCTTGGGTGGAGCGTGTGTGGTCTTTCCTGATACTGAGGGACGTCTGCGACATCGTCCCTCGACGGTTAACAGACGTTAAACTTCTATTTATTGATTGCTTAACAAAGCCGGCCTATTGTCAGGTTAAGATAATCGGGTCCGTTTTGTCGGGGTACCTCTACAATTAATTAAGTATGTTCTTTATTTGTTGCATATTATTTCTAATACAAAGTAGTTTTCATCAGAACAAATTCTTATTTAATAAACATTATATATCATCGTGTAATAGAATATAAAAATAAACAACAAAACGTTTTATAGGCGGGTAGGCCCACGCTTGACCTACATTCAATAACCAATAGCAAAACAGGCGGGAGAATTACGTCATCAAAGGACCTATATATTTCAAGTGACCCACATTCAAGGACCAATCACATAAGATTACAGCAGTCATTAACGCTTTGTTTACTAATAAATAGCGGGGATAATAACGCGAGTAGGCGGGGAATGTAGGCCTATACCGAATCTATTTTTATTGACCCAATAAAACAACCAATCACATAAGAGTATAGCATTTTTTTGCGTATTGTTTAATGCCTTTTTGCAGATTATGACCCAATTTTTCAAGTGACCTATTTCAAAAACAACCAATCGAAAAACCGGCATTTACAAAGCACGATCAGTAGGCGGGGCATGTAAGCCTATTTTAAAATGATCCAATTTAACATCCAATCACATGAGAGTACAGCAGTCATTAACGCGTTGTTTACTAAGAAAGGGCGGGAGAATGACGTCAGGAGGCGGGACGTCTACTTGGCCTGTGAGATAAAGTCGTAGGACGAGTAGCCAGAACTCTTTTTGTTCCCCCCTGTTCCACGTGTACGTTATCTCGTGGTTACCGTACTGGTTACCCGAAAACATCCGCACGGGTACGGTTTCGGCGGAAATGAGCCTTAAATCTGGTAAATGAATAAAATTAAAACAATAAAATGGAAATAGAAATTATTATAATACATCAGCGGTTCCCAATCTTTCTGATGCTCTGACCCCTAGATAATATTTTCCAAGTTGTGGCGACACCAACGCCACAAAAATTAATTGAGTCGCTCCTCCTCTTCACCGTATTTTTGCCACTAACTATTATGCATTTGACTTCTAATATATCTGAAAAATTTTAGGCACCATGTTTTTTAGTTACAAATTTTAAGATTGAATCGTAATAATTGAAAATTATAGACTTAAACTACTAACAAGCGTAGCCTATTCACAGTAGAAATTTGAACATTAGGAATTGTGCAAGCTGTATAAAAAACGCGTTTTTTATAAAAAAAAAAAAAAATTCTCAGAAGGTCTCGCACGACCCCTGGCAAATTGTCAGGCGACCCCAGTTAGGGTCGCTACCCACAGGTTGGGAACCGCTGTAATACATTAAAATGTATAATTGTTATAAAGTAAAAAATAAATAGAGAAGCGTAAAGAGATAAAATAAATAGATAGATAGACAAATAAATAGATAAAGTAAAAAATAGATCAGTAAATAAGTAGATAAATACATAAATAGATAGATAGATAGATAAATAGATAAAGACAAAAAGTAAATAATGAAAAAATCTAAAAACTAACCGGACGTTTTATTAATCCAAGACATCGCGCGTTTCATCGTCTCAGAAATCCTCTCAAACAAAGGGATACCTATGATGCCCCCGGCGCTTAACATAACTGGCTCGAACGTTACGTAATTGAGCATCAGACGGGGCTGGGGGGACAGGGGCCGCCCGTCGAAGGGCCGCACGAAACAAATGCGGAGAATTCGGAGATACTTGGTCGTGAATCGACCGGACTCGACGAAAAAAGATCGCTGGGTGTCCGGTTCGTCAGCCTCTGGATAAATATGAAATTTGTTTGCGGGGGTAGGTAGGGGAGGGGGGCGTGTGGGGGGCCGCACACTATTCAAGGACTTTAAACTTTTACAGGGGAGGGAATTTTTTTAAGAAGGTTACGATTGTTTTGCCGTCTCGAAACACATTGAAGGAATTTTGTTTTTTGGTGTTAAAATTTAAAGGCGTAAGTTTAGTGGTACTGGTACACCACCCCCCCCCCTCCCAGTTGCGACAACAATTGAGACAAAAATAATTTTCCCGGAGCGAGGGAAGGGGGAAGGAGAGGAGGCGGGGAGGAGGGTAGATAGGAATTGGGGCATATAGGAAGATTACAGGAGAGATTCTTTTCTTTAATATTTAAAAATATTTCTGTGAGTTTAAATTAGTTTAAATAAGTTTGGTTATTTAGTTAAATTAAATCACAATTACATTTAAATAAAATATTAAATACATACATTTGCATTTTATAATAGGCTTACTTATTTTGTTAAATTAATTAAAGTGATAATTAGTCAACTGTATTAGGAGGATTAATTGACTGACCGCAATCGTGTTTCATTTTATAGTCAATTGACTGAATGTTTGTCACTCTCACTTGTTGTTGGTGGCGTACCCAGGCAGCAGCCTTATGAAACACGTGCTCGAATCCCTCGAAAGATGGGGCCGCGAACTGGGACCCCGGGTCCAAATTGCTGGGTACAAAATCAGCGCACCCTGAAATATAAAAATTTAAAATTTAGTAAATTTTGTTTTTAATAAACTTAACAAATTATATTAAGTAACCAACTAATGAACCAATTCATTAAGCAAATTAATTAATCAATTAATTAACCAACTAATTAATTAACCAATTAATTAATTAATCAATTAATTAATTAACAAACTAATTAACCGACCAATTAATAACCAATTATTAAATCAACCAATTAATTATTTCACCAATTAACTAACCAACTAATTAACTAACCAACTAATTAATTAACCAACTAATGAATTAACTAATTAATTACTCTAACCAATTTCCTCGCAAGCGTGGGGCCCTAATTCGAAGAAGACCCGAATGACGACCAAAAATGAAAGATTAAATTTAACACTCTCCACCCAGCAGGACTCATCAGGGTCCACCCCCAGACCCCACTCGTGGAACTTCATTTCCTGAGACTCCACGTTCAGAATTCTTCCTTAAAAAGACAATATAAAAATTTAAAAATTTGTTACTAACTTGTACCAGCAAAAATTATGAAAATCTATTTGGATTGAATATTAGTTAGTTAGTTAGTTAGTTAGTTAGCTAGCTAGCTACTTAGTTAGTTAGTTAGTTAGTTCATATAATACGGTAATCCAGACGTTAAACTTAACTTACTGCACCCTTTAGTAAGACGCTTAAATTGACTAAAGGGGTTAAACTTAACCTTAACTCCTCTACTCAATTCTTGGCTACGCAACCGATTTTATTTAACCCGCTTAACTTAACATAATTAACGCATAACTTATCCTAGCTTAACCTAATTAACCTTAACATAACCCACCTAACTTAATACCTAATTTAACCCTTTCTAACCCGGAAGTGGCTGTTCCCGTAAATGTTGATTAAACTTCCCGACAGTGTCACCGAAACTATCGAACAAGCCAAAACTGTTTCTCATCGGTACGACGTTGACATAACCCAATTGTTGCGGCTCTAAAGTGTCGCTAGAGTCTTTTTGAACTATCCATAATCTGTAACAAACAGGAAAAACTGTTCTATTTCAAATTTTATTAACTAATATTTATTTATTCGCTTAAATATATGCAAATTTGTACGTACATTGGTGTCAATTTCTGGAAGTTTATCTATTCGCTTAAATTTATGATTTTTGTTCTATATATTAGCTTAAATTTATGCAAATTGATCTATCTAATTGCTTAAAGTTATAAAATGTTATATATTCTCTCAATTTTTTGTTTTATTTCAAATGCTAGAGTTTCTCGTTAGAACGTTGCTTGTGAAATCCTGGCTACACCACTGCTGAAACAAAACGATTTCTCTTTTGTTTTTGTCAACCTTTTGCTTCCCATTTTTTTCAAATACTCACCTAAGTGCCCTGATGTAGAGATTCCGCATCCTTCTCTTGCTATGGTCCGCCTCGAAGTAGCAACTTTTATTCGTGTCCACCACCCCATCGTAGCGACCCTTCACCTCTATGCTCTCGCAGATCTTAGCCCTAAGGGCTGGGTTCTGCCGCAACCAATCATTGGCCCGGGTTATGAGCACGCTGCAAATGTACACAATTGGTTGATTTATACTGAAATATGTCTATAAGCACACAGAAAATGTAAATAATTTAATTTATCGAATACATTTATTTTAATGTATAAAATAAAGGTTCAAACAGATTTAAAAATTAAATTAAATCTTGCAAGACTGTTATAAAAGATGTAGGCCTATCTGTTCAGTGGCGGATCCATGGGGGGGGGGGACAATGGGGGCGATCGCCCCCCACCCCCTACGTAGTCGTTAAGTTTTTGGCATGTTAATTTAAATCTTGAAGGAGCGATCGCCCCGCACCCCTACATAGTAAAAAGACTAGTTAGCAATAAGATACAAATATGTTTTGACTGCTTAGAAATAAATTACGCAATGTTATAAACTCTTGCCTCAAAACGTCAAAAACGTACAATTTAGTGTCGACAACAAAAAAGGTCGTTAGCTCTGGAAATAAAAAATAAATCGCCCCCCCCCCCTTACTGGATGGCCTGGATCC
>JAQIXG010003408.1:0-14966 GCA_034700105.1 Oconnorella tubifera | reverse complement strand
ATGAATTCTCACTGTATCGTTAATTTGCTGCACCATTTGGTAAGAAGCTTTTTGGCAGATCCTTAAATTGATAGCTATGGCTTAAGGATCATCCATAATTTTTAACTAATGGTATCTTAAAACATACAACTTTTGTAACTATCATATATTTTAATTATTTTATTAAAATATTTTTATTAAGACATATCATAAGTACATAAAAATTGATGGAAGCTTGGACTAGCATTTATTTCTCATTCTGAATTGCTTTTTTTAGATCTGTTCTTTTTTATATAGCAAATTCTGTTTATTTTTAAAAACAATTATTTAATTTTTTCAGAGGCATCACTGAAGCACGGATTGTTTTTGTCGTTATTCTTTCAATTATTATATATAACATTATTTACATGCGACTTCAAGTAAAGGAATCATCCCCATCACTAATTCAACTCAACAATTCAAAAGATCCTGTTGATTCTTTGCTGACACAGACTAAAGGCAGAGTGCAATGCAATGAATTAATTGAAAGTAGAGCATCTTCGATACCCAATCAAGTTTTAGAAAGCAGTCGTGTGATTGAATTCTGGCAAAACATTATAGTTGCTTTTACTCTGTTAATGCTGCTTTTAGCCAGGCCTCATAATATTGCGTTGATTCTCAGTTTAAATCTCCAGTCTATATGTTTATTTGCTTTGATTAAGCGGATAAAAAGATTTATAGGACCTGTGATTGTTACAGTTTTATATTTATGGATGGGACAAGCTGCTTTCTATTATCAGGTTGTTTGATTTAAATATTAATTACTTAAATATTGCCTTATACAGAAGATGCTCATGAGAAATCATTTTAATTGAGATATTGATTATTTTTATAAGAAATATATTTATATTAAATTTCTCTAGGCTTATGATTTGCTTGCAGGGTTTTAGCAGAGCAGATTTTTGTTTCTGTGTCATTCTAGGACAGGGAAATGGAAGTTACTACTTCCAAGAAATCAATGAAAGTTAAAATCATTGATAATCAAAGATTTTAACTTCCATTGATTCATTTATTTTGGAAGTAATACATCAATAGCAATATATCTTGATCTCTCCATTACACCGATCTTAACTCTTTAAATTTTATTATTATTTTAGTTCATGAATATGTTTAATTGGGTAGCTATATCCAATCAAATAAAACTTGTAATGGTAGTTTAAATGTTAAGTGTAACTATCTTTTCTGTATGTAATTTCACATCAGCACAAATTGCTATTTAATGATGGGTTGTGAACTCTTGTACTGAAATCCAGTAAAGAAAATAATTAATTTTTAACACTTTTGTACTAATAACTTTCTGTTTAAGCATAATGAACATTGTAAATGAAGGCAAAACACATATTACGCCTCAATTGATTTTTGTTCTTGAATGATTATATAATTATAAAATCATTGAATGACACAACCATTATCCTTTAAAATAATTGTATGATTATTTATAATATGATTTTTATCCTTAGGGTAACTCTAACAGTCTGGCTAGTATAGATTTGGCTGCAGGCTACAAAGGTCTGGATGATTACAATGTAATACCAGTTGGTCTACTGACAATCATCAATACATACGCTGGCCCTGTCTTCTGGTTGCTTTCTTTGATACTCACTCTCTCTAGTCTATATCCAATGCATTTAATCCACAGCTTGTAAGTAATACATTTCATTATCTAGTAGCATTTCTTAAGTCTGTTCTTATTGTTTAAACATTTGCGGTGTTGTGTTTAATAAAAAATTTGACAATATTTTGGCAAATCTTTGACACTGATCATTGTTATTGACAAACATCTATGAACTTTACTTATTTTGCTTATATAGAAACATTACAATTCATGTTTACATTTTCTACTTTATTTTAATAATAATAATAATTGCCCTAGTAACATTTTGTTGCTAAGATTAAAAAGTTGCTTTTATTTGTGCTACAGTGATGCACTGATGAGCTGTTGTTACACAATTGCACTTACTCGATCTGTATTAGTTTGTCCATACATGGTTCTTGCTACAATGCAAAGATATCATTTGTTTGTTTGGACTGTTTTCTCTCCAAAGTTGCTCTATGAAGCAATGCTAACTATTGTCTTGTCTGCTATATCTGTTGGATTTTTACTTATTGATCACATTTTTAGAATAATATTACGATAGCAATATTGCATACTGCTGCCAATGCAACTATTATGTTTTGTTGTATTTTTTGATTTGGTAATCACGTCTTGAGATTTAATGTCATTTGTGGGTAAAAATAATTAGTTATATTTTGACTGGATTTGATTTACATGTTCTGTAAATATATGTAGAGTTTCTTGATTGAAGTTAAATTATAGATAAATTGCATAAGATTAACTACATCAGATATGGACTAGATTTCTAGATTTTTATATTTTTATTTCTTTGAGATTGTAATAAACAGCATAATTTTGTTGGCTTACAATACGTACTTGTTCATCAGAAGTTTTTTTATAAAAAATTTAAGCTCAATTTTGATTCTTGCATGATTTTGTGATCTAAGAGCTTCATGTTGTTTTACAGCGTATCTAACTAATTATTTTTTATGAACTTATTGGTGATTAGTTTTTTTATACATTCATACGTGTTTATTTATTTCTGTTTTTAATATGATTTGTTATAAAGATTATATCCTGCTGTACGATGTCGTAAATGCTTTTAGATGCAAAAGTCAGATTTGGATGCCCTTACAAATACTGTACAAAGATTCTGCCTTATAGAAAATTACATTTTGGTTGCAATTAACTTATGTTAGATTTTTTTTGACATTTAGAGAAGATTCATTACATATAATATATAGCATTATCATATAAGCTAATTAATTTTACGAAAGCAGCGTTATATTTTTTATTTATTTATTTTGTGTATCATCAGTTATATTAATTAATAAGTCTTAATTAGTATCGTTTATAAATCCAATAGCCTTGCTTGTCTTTCATTGTTTATTTGACATTGTCTTTATCTGTGATCCGAGCACAGAATTAAACGCAGTCAACTCTTAAGCCAAGTCGCCCTTTGAACATGAAATATTTGCGAACAATGAATTAAAATAAAAGTCTAGAGTTAAGAGTACATCATTAAAGCATAAATATAATGCATAATATTTAGATAAATCCGACTAAACGACTTTTGCATAGTCTACCTACATTAGATGGCTGTAAAAGAAAGATTTATGCCATACATCTTGTACATCACAATCTCGCTGTAGAAGACAAATCGATGGGAAAGCCACGAGTAACGTTAATGGCTTAGTCGTTGAAGAAACACTTCCTTAATAAGACGGATTTTCTTTCTATCTACGCGAATCTGAATCATGTTGATTTATGCGTTTTTTGGTTCGACTAGGATTTAGTTTGTCGACGGAAACCAGCTTAATATCGCATTACCTGTTCTTCTCGCTCGTATATGTGTGTGCTCTTGTTTCTTTCAATTTGCGTTCTTTGATTAGTAATTTAGTTTGTCTGTTGCATCATAACTGAGGCTCTGTCTGATTTTGTTTCAATTAGTTGTTTTGTCTTTTCTGTTTTTATTTTTTCAACTCTTTCAACTGTAAGTTTCGGAATATTAGTCTGCACTATACAGTGCACAACGTTTTAAATGACTTATTACTTTATTATTGTGTTTTAGTTTAGAAGGTATCAAACGAGTCTACTGAAGTTCTTAATTGGTAGGAATTAATTTAGGTTGGCAAATTAATGATAAATAAGTTTATTTAAGGTACAGACGAGATCGATCTACGCTGTGATTGCATTCACTGCTTTCCTGAGCTTATCTTTGTATTGTATTTTTATATTTTATATTGTTAATAAATATTGAGCCTCGTGTTCAAGCTCTTGAAACCTCTCTTATAAGCTCTGAGAAAGTCTAGTGGACTGATAGAGGATTGTCTCGAAATAAAACCGATCTATAGACTTTTAGAAATTGTCTTTATAATAATGAATGTGTAATGAATGGTTTTCAGTTCACAGTGGCTCCGCACTGTCCGGATAGTGTACGAGACTGTATAGTTACAGTCGAAGTAGAGCCGCGAATAGTGCTCAGAGAATTGATCGTATCAACTCGCAAGTCTCTACTGAGAAGCTATTCTCTTGCCTAAACCCGCATGCAAAGAAGAATATCGCTATAATTTTCTCATTAATTTTCTAATACTTATAGAGCGATCGTAGAGGATTGGTTTCTAAATAGGAAATAAATGGATTCTTAAGGAACTCTGCGGATGGCTTTTAAGTTGATTTATAGTGATATAAATTTAAAATATTGTCGTTTTGAGGAGGTTTTAATAGTGATAAAGTTATACATTCACAGTTTTGCATCTAGCTTTTAGTTTTTTTAAACTTGTACAAAATATAGGGACTATTATCGTAAGCTTTCCAATTTGTAGCTTAATTTCTCTATTATATATTCTTTTATTTACCTAGAGAAATCAAATAACATAAAACTAAAATAAGTATTTGATCTGAAACGAAAGAAAAGCATTGCTAAAACAACAGTACTTTAATTAATATTCCGATTTTTAAAAGTAGGTCTTACATTATAAATATCGTCATTGAAGAGATGTCTTAACATTAAGCTTTAATTTTAAAATTGTGCAAAAGTACCTTTTCATAAAAAATGTATAATGAAACTGTAGAAATCAATGTTCATGACGGAATCTACATAACGCAATGTGTTATTTGTTGTAACTGTGTTTGGTATTAAGGTTAAAATAGCAAAAAACTTAATTACCAATAAAAATTGAAATATTTATGTGTGTCTAAAATAAGCTTCTAAAAACTAAAATCTGTTTTTTCCTATGTTCGCCACTGTTTTCTGAAAAAGAGAAAGAATATTTCTGAATGAACGATGAGTGTCTGCGGTATGCGCTAATGTTCTATCAAGTAATAGTATCTACTGTCCCCTAACAGTTCTCGTGAATTGTATTCGATAGAGACGATGCGTATATCGCGATCATTGTCTAATATTCTATTGAATACTGGAAAGATGTGCTATGAAACAATCGAATATTGAGAGAAAGAAGTAAACGCGTTGTCATGCAAATTATTCATATTTTAAAATTTAGTTTATATACAGTACATATAGGCTCATTTATTTCAACTTTAGCAGGGAGTAACTGCATCAATAAGATTTTATGCCAGCACAAAACAGTAATTTACGAAATTATTACTTTTCTGCGAGATGTTTTTCTGCACGCTATACCATGTGCTTATACCATTTATTACTGATGCTCTAGATTATAAAGCATCAGACTTGGAGGCCAAAGTTATCGGTTTCGAGTCTCGGAAGTTACAGTGTGTAGATAACGGTAGATGGCAAGTAACCGACAGGATGAAATACACAATGATAGACATAGTAAACTCTAGTTTCTTTTAATAATTAATATTGTCTATGAGACTGTGGTTGGTCCAAGGGGAAGTTATGCTAACCTCCTAAAATCTTTTTATCGTACATGTTGTTTTTGAGACAATTTCTAACTGCAGTCTAAGTCAATTTCTGTAACAAGCACTTCTTATGTTATACATTCAATAAGATTTACTTTATTAAGAAATAGGCATGAGCAGTCAAAAATAATACAAAGCATAAAAATCGCTTCTGCTCCCCCCCCCCTCTCTGCAAAAAACTGTTCCTGCGGTACTAAAGGATTATAATACAAGATCGGTCGATCATGCCCGGTGTTTAGTAAAGAATTTTATCATAGTATCTGTAAATTATACCGTTAGAAAAAATTATTTAACTTACCATATATCTTTTAAATTGTCTCGATTTTTTTATTTCAACCTATAATAAAAATCAAACTACATAATACAATTAAAATCGAACTTAAACACTAAACAAACAACACTATACAAAACCAAGCAAAATTAAAGTAAATAAATCTTAATAAATTAGAAACAAATTTAAAATTCGTAACAACTGCAAAATTTTATATTTTAACTATAATAACCATCTTGAAATGTATAATTTAAGAATAACACGATTGGCCAACACACATAACATAGTCATTACGAATGCTTAATTACGTGATTATCTCTCTGTCGTTGCTGCCTATTTCGTAACAATTACAAAATTTGAAATATAAATTGTCTTAAAATCTTGCCAGTGTAAAATTAATGTCCATTCTCGTGAATTACTACAACGCTACGTCATGATTATCTTGATCCAGTGAAGCGAACGTCCTTTGAGTCGGCTCGCTCCGAGTCGTCTACATGATTCAATACACGCCGACGAATATTGAATAATACTTCTGACGCCAACACTGATGTGCACCAATATACTGTTATGATAGCGATGCAATCTGCTTCAGATCCTCGAAGCATTAACTCGCCTCAATTTACTGAATTTCCGTCAAATTCACCGTAGAACTAATAGAATTTTTAGTCAATTTGTCTCGAATTTCAATTTTTGATGGCTTGTTAAGTTTAATATTTAAACAATAGTACGGTTTATTGGTCGCATTAAGCGTCTGGGTAGTTCGTTACATTAGATTCGATAACAAGATAGCTTTTTCAGTCCATGTTGAAAGCTTTTATTAATCACTTTTGTTATCCGGTAGAAATTTATAATACGAATTTATTCTACTGTGATTTTGTTGATTACTGTATTATAATATACCATCTTTCTTTTTTAAAGTGATTCTGTAAACTAAAACTACATTAACTTAACTTTAGTTCTCTAATCTAAAATATGCACAATGTGTAAATCACGACTAACAATCGTTTGTCGTGATTTACAAATAGTGATTTTTGCTGATTATATACAATATGCAGAATATTTTCAAACAAAAGCTTCAATTAACTAACAAGTACCGTATATATCCGAGTAAAGAATAGTCAGAGCCTTTATTATTTATTCAGCAATCATAAAAATCTATCTTTAATTGTCCGGAAGCTCACACTTAAGATAAAATAATCTAGATATGTAAATTGAATAACATTTGTCAATATTTTCTTAAATTCAAGTAGCGAAATCTACGAAATAAGTGATCTGACTAGAAAACTAATTTATAACAATCGCAATAGTTCATTGACATGCTTTATCATTTATTAAGGATCCAATAGTTTTTTGCCATTGCAGTTTCGTCCGTTATTATAAACCTTCCTGAAATGACCGGATAAAAATCGTCACTTAATCAGCAGAAAAGTTCATAAGTTGTATATATTGTAAATACAAGGATCCTAGGATCTTACATAGTGTCAAGTTGGTAACTTCCTGTCGTGCTTTTAAGCCAAGTTTACTATTTTAAAATTGCACTGCATCCTGAAAATGGAGTAGAATACCAAATGTCTCGATGGAAAACTTGACTCTTTTACTTGTTTCTGAACCATTGTACTCTAAACTAAGCTTCTGAATCGATTCGAGAAAAAAGATCCTTTATCTCTCTAGAGTCTCTGCGGTATTGATCGTAATTACGTTCGTAAATCTGTCATGTATTGCATGCTTCATATGCAAAGACACTGCTGCAGACAATACGCTCACTCAGTCGCGAGGCTCAGCGCTATTTCTGTTACGCGAAGCTTTATGTGAAATTATGTCACTTGCGCAATATTTTGGTGACAAAAGCACAGCTTTTATCACTATACACTGTACAGATTTTCTAGATCTTAATTTCATACTTTTGGTAGCAATCGCAAGATTAGATGAGATATTTAAAAGGTGATGAAATAATTAAAACAGTGTTGACAAATTTATATTTATTTAGTTTTTAGATATTTTCTATTACACTGTGAAAAGGAAATATACCATAGTTACACATATCTAGTTCACATATTTATCACATATCTAGTTCACAAAAGTTTATTTAATTTTCAATAAATTTAGTGATCGTTAACTAATATTAGTTATTGTTTTTATTACATTGCTTAATGCAAAGAAATACTAAAGATGTTTTCTTTGACTTAAAAATGACGCTTTATAATACAAACACGATCGCACCGTTCATTTAGATATGACAACATCATCATCAGTCCTATAAAGACGTCATTATTTTCTCTTTTCTACAACGTGTTTTCAAGATACAATCCATGCTCGTTCATCAAACTGATCACAAAACGATGAGTCGTCCGCCTGTCATGACAGCATTAACCCGTCTTGTGCTCGCCTTTGAATTATTGCTATGTAAAGCCAGTGCAAGAAAAGACAGAATAATCTCAACAAAATCTGATCAAAAGACAATCAGTAGAGGCTATAGAGCCTACTGATAACTTATGACGATTTTGGTATATCAGAATTGTACACACTGTATGAAATCAAAATCAAAAAATCAAAAATTTAGGATTTGTACAAGAAACTGGGTTTATGCAATTTATAATTATTGAAAAGTATATCGCTTTTTTTATAAATATTAGAAAGAAAGCGAAAAATATCTTTCTAGATAAACCAATAAAAGGCGAAGTAATTTATTGTAAAATTTTCATAATAAAAAACTCTCACATTTATTCTATTGGCTAACACTTGGCTTATACCGATAAAGATTCTAAAAATTAATTTGGTTAATTTTGCATCTACTGGATTCATCGGTATAGAACAATGCTATATTTACTGTGTAAACGGCATTTTCCTCCGTGAAACCTATGAGATTGCATTCGCTGTCTCTCGACGATGAAGCGGACATTAAGCCTTTGATAGATTGATTGATCGAAGTTTCATTAGTTGCTCAAGGGACCTTCACAGAAGAACAGTCCAAATAGTAAAAAATATTTTGAAAAGTTTTTCGTACAAATTTCTAGCAATGTCTACACGAATGTAATTATGTCGGAGCATTAATTCTCATTATCTAGATTAAAGCCAATAGATACATTCAAATATTTTAGTAATTGTCATTTTTTAAATTATGCCGCATTGTTTACAAGTGCAAGAAAATGTATGACATCATTTCCTTACAAAAATACACTGATGCCTTATGTAATAATCAAAAGAATCCTATCTATAGCTATCCATCAATTCAATGACAGATACTCTGATTGATGAAAACCGTCTGACAAAACTCAATTATAAATCTATGTCTCAGCCTGTTGATGCAAGCCATGACGTTATCGATACATTTGTTCCACGTCGAGCCCAATCGATCAAGTCCGTGTCACGTGACTGCGCCCGTCGATCTAGAACTTTACGGTTCCATCTCTCGGCTTTGCGCGGAATAGAACAGAAAGGAAGCGTGCCACAGCGTAAGGGAGCGTGCCCTATAGAGCAAGGGAGCGTGCACTAGCGTCGCCTAGTCCAGTAGCAATCGGTCGGTGAGGTTCAAGTCGGACGTGATGGAAATAAGAGCGAGAATTTCATTCCGTTAATTGTAAATATTTCATTATTATCTTTATTTTACCAATTGATAAAATGATAAATGAAATACAATGATAAAAAGTCAACAATTCTTTACGCAAGTGAACAAATCAAACATTTACGTGTTCATTGAAATCTGCATACGGAAAGTGATATTATTTCTAAATCTGAAAATATTACATATAAATCTAATTAATATTAATTAATCATTGCAAACTAAAGTAAAAAAACACTATTGTATAAATATAAAATTATGATATTTATGATATCAAATGTTGGATATATTTTCAACATTACTCAACGTATACATTATTCAACGTATACACACAATACGCATATACGATACAATTTCATAAATAATGATAAGTATAAATTTTAAAATGTGCGAATGGAACAGATAGATTACCACATTTAATTTTAATGCTTATTATAATTGTTGTATATATCTGCATTTTTCTGAAGAAATTTACCTTTTTCACAAGGAAATGAGTTTTATATCTTATTTGAATTTCTATAAATGACTTTTGACAAAAAGTACTATTTCATCAGTTTTATTTTTAATACAAAGTCAATTTCGTCTTTTATTTTATTCGTCTTCATTTTCATTTCACTCTTTATAATTACTTTCTTCGATTCTCCCTTTTCTTTTGTTCTGTTTCTATTCCATTCTCATCATTCAGCGTCTTTAATCTCTTCGTCAATTTCGAGAGACTTATTAGATGTTGTTTCAGAGGCTCAGCTACACAACATATAAAGAAGCAGTGTATACGTGACATTAAAGAAATAGCAACTGAATCTTGTATTATATACTATCTATATAGCATTAGTAAGCAAACAGAATTCGTGCTAATTTGAGAATAATTTTGATGGATTTAAGTAAAATATTATCAAACATTTTTTCTTTTCGCTGTATTAAATTAAAATGTTATAAAAATTAGATTTAATTCATTTTAAAATGAAAAGTAAGGAAAACAACGTTTTATTTCACAAAGAAAATTTGAACGCATGATTACGATTTTTAGGCAAAGATGACAAAGTTTAAAAAGTCTATTGCTGGTTGTTTAAATTTTTCTTTTAATTTTGTTAATACATATTATTTTAAGTCAAAAATGTTATAAATTTTATTCAAATAAGTTAGCATAACATAGAACTTCATTCGCGTCAGCGTAGATGAGCATTGTATAAATCGTGTGATAAAAAGAAACGGAAAAAGAGCAAAATTAATATTATATGATAAACTTTCTGATTAGAGCTTATACAAAATAAGAAAATTTTACAATAATGAGAATTTTCATATGCGCAATTGATAAACGATGAAATCATTGCTTGCCATGATAATTTTCATAATTGTCATCTTATTTTAAATAATAAGTTCATTTAAAAATAAAATAATCCATCTTGCTTCAAATTTCCCCTTTTATTTTTAATAAATTATATTACATTTTCAAAGTGAATTTATAAAATTGAGCAATGTTTCTAGTTTTGTAGTTTTTTACTATTATTTACTTGTACAAATTATTACCTGACTTTTTGCGTGTAATTGACTCTCTTACTGGTTATCAATTAAGGCGATTTTCTGACTAATTCTCCTTGTGACTAATTCTTTATTGCATACACGTATCCTGTTATACCTTTGTTATTCTCTCGACTAAATACGTCAACAATTAAAACACAAACGACAGCTGTATTGTTAAACTAAACAACCAACTCATTCAAATATCACCTTCGCAAGCTCTCAAGTATATACTGGTGATGAAAAGTGATACATTCATCTCATTGAACTGAATGTATCTGCAATATGTATTCAGGATGCGATCACACTATTCGTCTCGCTGTATTACACTCAAAGCCGAAGATCTATGGAGCTGACTCAAATTTTCTCCTCCGAAAGTCGTTGATCTATTTACCTTCCCTGATATTTTTCAGTGATGCATAGACGCAGAAAATTGCGCGGCTTAAAATAATAACTATTTAGTTCTATTCGTTGTATTTTAAGGGAGTTCACGGTGGAAAGTAGAGTATCTCTGACATACACTGTTGATAAATAATCATTATTGTATATCTTCTTTATTATTTGGTAGCTAGTTTGACTTCTTTGTACGCTATTATGTCTGCACAAATAATGCTGATATTATTTTGTTTAGTAAAATGTCGAAATGAAAAATAAAGCAGAGCATAATTTGACGCTCTTATGCAAAATTTAGTGGAGTATGTTTTTGCTTTAAAATATGAAAATTCTTTATCCATTTTTACGTAAAATAATTATTTCTTGTATAATCTGTTTCACATGATCTGTTTGTGTGATTTTCTCAACTATATAACATTGTGTTAATAAAAGTTGCGTCTATAATTAGATTTAATTTTACTATAATAATTGCTTAAGCAATGTAAATTAATTACAAATTTAATCCGACTTTTTCAATTTACACACGGCACAGTGTAAAATAAACTGTCGAACTTCTAATATAATTTTCTGCCTTATTTCAATTTTATTAATAAAGTTGGAAATTTATTAGTAAGTTAACGAATTTATAATAAAAGTATTAGTTTTAAAGAAAATTAGCTGATTAAATTCAGTGTTATAACTAAGATATTAACTCTAATAATACAATTATTATATTTGATACATTATTGAGCCTATTAGTTCTAATAATAAATTTGTGACACTGAAACACTGTAATAACATAGCAATGTAAAAAATGAATATTTTAATATTTTTTTATTGACAAATTCTGTAAATAATATTATTAAAATGTCAAATCGTTGCTAAATTGAGTTCATGAGATTCAGTTTATCAATTATTATTGCCATCCACTTTCTACTATTAATTTGAAAGAAGAATAGGCACCCCTTTATATTTCTAAATTATATCTAAATTGATTACAGAGAACAAAGATGCCATAAATGATAAATTTATAAAATTATAAATTTTACCCTCCGATACTCTTTAAATTCTTCCATGCTTATTCTCAAAAAATTAAAACTTTTAACAAAATTGCTTTTTAATGACTTAAACAACCATCTATAAATATCGCGTGATTTTATTCATTTTTTCTAATATCGTCTTTCTTGATTCTCCAACTGCTCACATATGGCTTAGGCAAACTAGCATTTGCGTGTGACATTGTATTGTCATTGAAGACGAAGCACTGTCTTCTTCGACCATCTATTGATTGTGCTTCTGCTTCTGTCTACAGTGCAATCATAACGCCGTGTAAATTTTTAGGCTTATTCGTAGAAAGCCCATTCTTTGTTTTCATTCTGCGCATACTCGCTTCTATCTATGGTTTATTGACTGATATATAGAGGCAGATGAGTCGATAAAATTTAATGACAAAACATGAAAAAGTGTTGTACTCTATTATTGGTGAAAGCGTTATAAGTGCGTATACAATTGTTGATACAAAATGATATGCACTTATTTTTCATCGATTTATTAGGATACTGTTTGTTAAAATAGCAAATAAGCTTATATTTATATTATTAAAGACAAAAGGGATTACAAATTACTGTAGAAAAAACAATCTTGTAAAAGCTGGAAAAGATTTTTTGCTATTTTGCTGTAGATTAATAATATTAAAATATTATAACTTATTATAGCTCTAGTGCATCGACTTAAAAAATCTTGTAATTTAACAAAGTAAAATATTAAAAACAAATATAGGCCTTTATTTATGTGATAAAATATTCAAAATTAAGTCTAATTGAGACCCTTTTTAAGCTTAATAACAACAACAACTTAACAGATTTTAGCAGACGATTATTTTCCATAACAGTTAAGCTGTATATCCAGGCATTCAATCATACATATGCTTTACTGTTAACATGCATTTTTATGAATAACATTATATTTTGATAAGTAACTTATATTAATGTATTGTTTTAAATTAATGTCTGCTATTAACTAAATCGTTTATTACTCATGATTGCTAAAAGTAAATTGAGATTATTATGTGTCGATTATACATTAAAATTAGATAAATTGCTTTGCCGATTAATTTAACAAATCAATTTTATAATTGAACTGCTACTCGATGTGTTATTCTGCAAGAGACTATAAAAATAGTTGCAAAATTTGGATGAATCGTCTAAAATTCAGACTAAAAAGTAATGAAATTTGTTATTTTTGTTTTAATTTTCACGGCAGTTTGAATGCATATAGTTTTCGTATATCTAAAAATTGGAACAGAATGAATAATCGGTAATCATATGCATGTACTTAATAAATAAATGATACTTTAGAACAGGTTTAAATAGCACTGCAAATTTAATCAGCTCGTTATCTATTATTGTGCGTATATCATTTACAAAAAAACTGTCTTTAAATATAATAATAAAATGTCGCATATGCTCTTTTCTTCTCTCAAAAAGTTACAATGTTGTACTTATGAATTAAAATAACATTTTATCCAAAATATCAAATTATAATATAAATTTGCTGTAACTCAATTTTGATGCAATATTACCACGTAATAGCATGATACAATGCTGTATCACCGTTCTATGTCTGATTGATTGTGAATATGAGTTGTGATCACTTGCGTTTAGTATAAACTTGCAAAATTGCATTTTATAGCATAACTAATTAACAAAAATAATAAGCTGCATGGTCAACGTCAAATTCCATTTTAAATGAATCAAAGGACAAACAATAATATACCCATCTATTAACTACTAATTTTAAGCAAGTAAATGATTGCTTGATCTGTCATAACTTGATCGAAATCATAAAAGAAATTGTTTACCAAGTTGATTAAATCAGATTTTTTTGATAGGTACTGATTTAATGATGAAGGTTACTGCAAAATGTCGAATGCTATTGCTATTCATATGATGCGATTCGTTTTCATGATTAATATTAATAGATTAATCACTGCATTAAGGTAGTCTATAGTACTAAATGTTGTGAGGATTTCTTATTAACGGTTACTGTACAACTTAATTAATTATGAAAAAAAACAGTAGATAACATGAATTATTAAGGGACGTATTCAATGAATATCCCGCTGCTTATTGTTACTAACATTATTGCAGTAATTAATAATATTGCTAATATGAAATATTCATATTATTAATCTTCCATTGTAGAAAACTATTGTTTCCATAATATTTATCCTTAATAACGCTATCTGTTTGTGTTCTTAACGAAAAGTATGTGTTATAATTAATTACTATTCCGATATGATAAAGCATCATGTAAATCTTTTGCTTTAATGCCTCTAATACTAACTGTGCATCTTTATATCAGTTTTATTTTGATCAAATATTCTCTACTTTGCCCTGTTTTTATTTTGTTCGTGTTGAAAATAGCTTCATCTCACAGTTCACACTTTTACGATGCAATTTCAGCCGCTCTTATGCATTAAAAATGTATAAGTCAACACTTTGAGATAATAGATTGCATATTCGATGCACTTCGCTTCAGTGAGAATGGCAAAAGTCAGCATCGCACCTCACAGTAAACTCATAAATCGATGCATTATCGCCTGTCTTTATATTTAATATAAAATTCTGATCTATTTAATACTAGTTTTAATTAAAACCAGTAATAACTTACATAAAATAGATGAACGTTTGAAATTTTCACATTTATTTTAAATTTACAGCATAAAAATGTTATATGTATGCATGACGTTTGAACTATCATTATGTTGTCACATACACTGTTTATATATA
>JAQIXG010003407.1:0-14967 GCA_034700105.1 Oconnorella tubifera | reverse complement strand
ACTGTCTGTCTGTCTGGTCTGTCTGTATGTATTTATGTATGTCCATATACACGCACGTACATACCTATGTACAATCATTACATACACTTTTTAACGCAAACAATAAATGCACAATTTTATGCAAATTTAAAGCAACTACTAAAGAGACATTGGTCTTACTTCCAATAAAAGGTATATTCTCAGTGCCACTTTTTACCACCACAGACGTTAGATCCAGATAGGTCACCACTAGTGCGTCAAAGAAAGAACTGTGTGGCCCCGCTACCAATATAGGGGCCACATCAGCCCCAACCCTTCTACCCCTCACTGTCACCCAGTGGAACCCCCCAACAAAAAACATCATACGACAAAAGAAGACGGATAGGGGGCGCCATAAACTGAAAATAAATGATATAACAAAAGAGAGATAGAGGTATTGATAAACTGAAAGTTAAATATCTATTATAGTAATATATAGGAAAAGTATAATATTAAATAACAAATATAATATTAATTGTTATATAAAATAGATGAAAAATCACAAGAATGCATAACCTAACCCTAATTCTAACCCTAACCTTAATTATAATAGTAACCCAAAAAATAATTCTAACACTAACGTAACCCTAATTTCTATCCATAATCTAACAAAAACAAGACTGTTCACCACTATCAGGAATCAAACCCGCAACCTTTGGTTGCACAGACCGGAGTAATAACCACTAGACCAAATGCGCTTCTATTCTAGTTGATGCTAAAGTTTGTTTAGAATAAAAATTACTTTTCAGCGTTTAAGTGCAAATAGGCTGCAGCCCAAAGTTACTTTTTGGCCCGCAGTCTAAAATTAATATTGCAAAATTGATGAAACTACAATATTACTAATCAGTTCTTTACTAATATTCTCAACTTAATGTTCTCAACTTAATGTTCTCAACTTAATATTCTCAACTTAATGTTCTCAACTTAATGTTCTCAACTTAATAAATCGAAATAAAATAAACTAAAAGTGCAGCAAGTACAGACTTCCTCCAATACGATAAAGGCTCCCTCTGCACTTCCCTCTTGTTCTGACCAATCAGAGCGATGGAAGCAAACAAGTAGCCGAGCACGCACATAATAAATACACCCAGCATTCGTAGGGGGCATAGTGTCACGGACATTAAGGCTATCTGATGAAAATAGTACAAAAAAATACTATTTAATTGAAAACAAAAAAGGATCTAAATTAAAAAAAAAATTATTTAAATAAATGAAAAATTATTTCATTAAAAATCAAAAATTATCTAATTTATTACAAATAAAAAGATATTTCATTAAAAACAAACAATTATTTCATTAAAAAGTAGTGGCATAGGCAGGGGGGAGGGAGGTTGTGGGATTTATAACCAACCCCCTTAAAGATAAAAAGAATTTTATGCATTGTTAAAGAAGGTAGTTTAATGGTAGACCTCCCTTTTGACAATTTAGGAAAACAATTGCATTCGATTCATGTCAACTGAAATAAATGCGTGTAATTGGAGACTGAAAAATGAGTTCTAACCTAAAAAAAATAGTAATATTGATATAGAGAAAAAAAGTTATGTTATAAAAGAGAGAGAAAAACCTGAATTTTATCCAGCGTAGAGAGACGCAACCGATGAACAAATGGATTCTGTATTCGTGTTATCTTAGGTCTGGATTCAAACTCAAATCCATTGCTCTCAGTCGACTTACAGCCACCCGCTGCGCCATTCAGCAATTTATCTGTCATTTTGTCTGAAATAACAACGGATAGTATGCTTGGAGGTACATCAGTTTGGATAAGAACATCTAAATCCTAACTTGTAAATTAAAACTTAAATAACATTTTATAGCAAATAATTGTAGCAAATAATCTTTCTATATTTCTATATTTTTGGATTGTTTTTCTACAGGATATGGTTAGGGTTAGAGTTTGCATCAGGATTTTTCTGAAACCTTTTCATTTCTCTGTCCAATCATTTTAATTACAAAAGTTTTAACCCTGAGCTAAAGCGGGGGATCCATATTACCGAATTGGGTTAAAATGTTAAGATTAGACAGAATTAGGGTTAGAGTTTAGGTTTGGTGTAATCAGAGATATAATCAATTAAAACTTCAAGCATCACGGCCGTCTTTTATGCAATACGGTTAAAACAAAAACTTGAAAAAAATCACAGAGGTACAAAACCGAAAGTCATCCCACAAAATAAAATCTTTAAAGGCGGGGTTTATTATTAGGCCACACCCCCAATGGGGCGTCAAAACATGCCAGCAGGATTTTTATAAAACAGGATAAAGTATAATTTTAATTATTTCATGAAATAAAATCGTCTAATTTAATATTTAAAATGGAAAAAAAATGTGCAATTAATTTTATATTATTTTAAAAAGTAACTTAAATCAAATTTTGTGTCAAAATGAATGGTTTTTACTTACAAATCGCGTGACTTTAACGAAACTAACTGCCGGTGTTGCCAGTTGCCACGTGATTACCTGGCTGCAGGGTAATTACACGTCTGTCGGGTAATTTAATACCTGACTTTAGAAGATAACATGCCACGAAATTAGAATTTTTGGCACAAAATTCTTGTTTTTTAGCTGAAAAAGCTGGAATTGATCCAAATTATGCGATTTTTTTCAATTTTGAGTGATTTTCATCACTTTGTTGATCAAAATTAAAACGTATATGTAATTTTAAAACTTTGTTAGTGTTTTTCATCAATTTACTGATCAAAAATCAATAGTTTGATCAATTAATCAACAAATATTGATCTTTTGGTCCACGTTTAAAGAGTTTTTGATCTCTGTCTAATTAATTACGATAATTAATTCAGAGAGTAATTACGACTACAAATTAATGTATAGTTAATTAATTTATAACAAATTAATCCGCAATTTATAATTTGATCATTTTTGGCATAATTTAAAGGTTTTACAGGAGATTTTTATCTTTTTTGAGAAGTTTCTAGAAATATAGCATTGATCTATTTCTTGCATAAAAGTTGCGTGATAATTTTACATTTTATTTGTTTCATTAAAAATTCATTTTAAAATTAAATATCTTAAATATTAAATATATTAAATAAACTAATTATTATATATTAATAACTATATATTATTAATATATAATAATTATATGTAATAAATATGAATAAGTATAATTATTAGAAGAATTAGGCTTTATTTATAGTAATAGAATTAGTGAGCCTTTTTTACTTTTTAATTTGTCGGATTTTTATATTTTTTATTTGTTTCTGTGGACAGAAAGTTAGATATATTTCTTTTCCCTCGTCCGCATAATCAAAGAAACATGGCAAGTGCAGAAGAGGTACTGTTTTTATATTTAAATTTTTGTATGATTAAAATAATAAGTAATTATAATAACAAATCTGTTTGTTAGATTTAATGGAAAGTTACAAATAATAGTATACAAATGTCAAAAATTCAATTATACGCTGTGTCGACCAGGTGTTTCATTCAATATTATGCTGTGTGTGAACTAAACGATTATTCTGATACGTGTATGCTTTTTTGATGATGAAAAAGAAAATAATTGTTATTTTTAAACAATTATTATTTGTTGTTAAGGCTCGGTAGAGAAGTGGTTAGAGAACTGAATCCGAAATTGGCAGCTCCAGGTTCAAATCCCTTGTACCTCATTATTTCTCTAATTGGCTGCACTCTTTAGTAAGACGCTTTAATTAACAGCTACGTCTGAGACATCGTTCATATAATACGGTAATCCAGACGTTAAACGTAATCTTAACTTTAGTTATATAACACAGAGAGTAATTATAATTTTCCAGCTGCAGTTAGATATTGAAGACTTAAACCGATTGCTCAAAATCGTGACGCGTCCAAGAATAAAAGATTTACTCATCGCCGAGTTAGAGCGATGTCAGAAAAGTATTACTTCAAACGATTCCAAAACTGAGCCAATTAAATCGAGTCAATCCGTTGAAGTTAGCCAATCTCAGCCAGCAAAAGCCAGCCAGTCTGAGTCAGTCGTTACGGAGAGTGATTTAGCCAACCAAGCCAGCGGTGTGCTTCAATCTGTGGTTACAGTGGCGCCACAGAAATATTACAAGGATGTCTTGAACTACGGTAACACCTCAGCGCTTTGTTTAATTATTATTGTTTATATGTTTATCCTTTTGTTATTTATTTGTTTATATTTTGTTGTTTTTGTTATTTATTTTGTTATCGATTTAAGTCCCTACTAATATTCGTTAGTAGAACTAAAATTATATCCATTATGTCATTTAATTATGCATTATTTAATTTTATATAAATCGGAAATAATACTATATAAATTTTGAGTGTTATTATTCAGCATGGGATCAGTCAGATAAGTTTATGAAGATCTACGTTTCACTTCCTGGTCTCTCTGGATTCAATAAAGACAACATCAAGTCTGAATTCACGGACAAGTAAACATCTTCATTTTATTCCGTAATATTAAAAATGTGTGGCAAAAATAGTTGTAAAGGCTCGTTAGAGAAGTGGTTAGAGCGCTGGACTCGGACGCGATAGGTCCAGGTTTGAATCTCTGATAGCTCGTTGTTTCGCTAATTTGCTGCACCCTTTAGTAAAACACTCAAATTAACGGCTACGTCTGAGATATTGTTCATATAATACGGTAATTCAAGCTTAACCTTAACCTTAAACTTACCTTAATTGAAATTTAACCTTAAACTTAACCTTAATCTTAACTTAAAACTTTACTGAGTGACTGAAACGTTATATTTTCTTTGTTTCTTGTTTGCTAGATCATTTCGACTGAGGGTTGAGAATTTAGAGAGCAAGAATTATCAATGTCACGTTGGCTTCCTGTGGGGGAAGATAGTACCAGCTGACTGTTATCATAAGGTTACATTTACTCTCTAACTTTTCTGATATATATTTATTTATATATATATATATATATAATATATATTGGTCAAGGCTCGTTAGAGAAGTGATTAGAGCGGTGGACTGGGACGCAATAGGTCCAGGTTTGAATTCTGAATAGCTTAATAATTCTCTTGTACCCCCCTTTGCCTATGTAATTGTTGCGCTGATGTGACGTTAAACATTATAGCAAATATCAGACAGATAAAAAATGATTCCAATGCTTTATTTATAGAGTTAGACGTTTAAAATAAGTTAATTATATAGTTAATATTTTTATTAATTAATGCGTTTGTAGTTAAAATCCGACAGTGTGTTGATAATGCTGAAGAAAGTAGAAGAAAAGAAAACCTGGCCTTTTGTCACTGAGAGAGAGGGGAAGGAGGATAAGAAAAAGTAATATTAAGAGATATTCTTTTATATTCTATAATCAAATAAATATACTAATATACTAATATAGTAATATATATTTATATATTAATAGAAATTATACATTAATATCTTATTGACTGTGAGGTGAATGATTTAGTAAAATGCTGCAAAAATTTGTTTTCAATCTCTCTGGGAGGTTAGCCCCGCCTCCTCTAGATATCCTGCTGTGAGGGAGTCGTGATTTGTTAAATCGGCCCTAATTATTAATTCTTAGGGTTAGGTTCGGGTTGGGGTTATGATTAGTGTTAGGATTGAAGTTATAGTTAGGGTTAAAGTTTATGGTTAAGATTCTTAATGAATTAACCATTTTGTCTGGTTAATATATTTCGGTGTCATTTTGTCTTGGTAACATAGATGCAGTACAAAATATTCTCTAAGGTATAATTAAATGTTAGAATATTTAAAGTGTTAAGTTTAAATAATATTCACTTTGTGTTCTGCAGAAAGTCCAAGTTATTAGATGATAAGAAGGACAAGGATCCAAGTGAAGGATTGATGACCTTACTTCAACAGATGTACAATGAAGGAGACGATGATATGAAGAGAACAATTGCTAAGTCTTGGACTGAGTCAAGGAGCAAGACTGAGGGGGGCATGGGGGGACTTGGGGGGGATCTGGGAATGTAGGGCAGTGGATGGGGGTCTGGTGGCGGTCAAGTACTGTAGTAGGGGGGAGAGGGTGTCTGGGACTGTAGGGAGGGGGAGGAAGGGGAATCTAGGACTTTAGTAGGGGAATGGTTTAGGACTGCAGGAATAAATAGAGATAAGAAGAAACAATTGACTTCTAAAATGTGTGGGGGAGGGTGGAGATTTCCTGAGCTTGAACTTTTAAATTGAATAATTGTTCAGTTTAGTTGAGTTTTTTAATAAAATGCGTTTTTAAAAATGGATTTATTTAATGAGTATATTATTATGAGTGATAAAACTGACCTGTATTATAGCACTCGTATGCGAGAGGATATTTGTCAGCTTTGTGGTCTTTACTGGAAACATTCAGATATGGGGGAGATTAATTACTTTTCATTTTGGAGTTACTAAATCTTTATAATAATCTATAATATTTACACAATAATACATTTAAATATTGAACAAAATTTAATATTATAAAGTCAGTGGATTCAGTTGTCTGCAAAAACAAATTTGTCTTGCACCGCATTTCATATTTGTAAATATCACGGTTTTTATTAAATTCAGCATTCTATTTCTTTTCAGCCAATAGCAAGTTTATAATTTATTTTTCTTTGGATTAATATTGGCTGTTACAATATGAGAAGTTGAAAATATTTTTAAAAGAGTTTTGATTGGTTGGCCCTTTGTAGCATTTAAACAGAATTGCAGTCGAACCATAAGCTCGTGGAATATTTTTATTTTTGTTCAAAAAAATTTAAAAAAAATAAAAATGAATTAATTGAATGAGATTAATACAATTAATACACATTAGTACAATTAATTATCACATAATTATTTTTATATATTTTACATAAGATAATGAATGCCACAAATATGCGTTTTTATTAAAATTGTTAAATAGATGATAATGATGTCAGTAAGCTTAGTTTTTGACACTGAAATAGAAATAATGAAACTACATAAAGTTCGGTCTGGAACTTATTTGTTGAAAGTAAAATATTACTAATTAATAAAATGCAATCAATTACAAAACTTGTCTATTATAATCAAAAAATATAATTATTTGCTGCAGTTTTAGTTGTCAAATTCATTTTGTAAATAACTTCATTTTTGCACATACAACGCGCAGCGTATCAAACATTTTGTGCTGATGTGACTTTAAAAACCAAATAACTATATACTGTTTTTTCTTTTTTGTTTCTAGGAAATAAATTCTTATCTTATTTACTTCCCGAGGTCAATTAATGACCAATTAATGACGTCGTAATGACGTTGAGTTTGATAGAGTTATGTTTTGTCGGACTTCTCTTTCTGTTTCCTGTTCTCTGGCAATGCAGTCACGCGTTCAGATATTATGCCAAAATTATATCGTTTCACTGCTGCGTGATGTCCATCGCTATCATAGTACTTCCTGTCGCGCTCTTTAGACCTCGTGATGTTAAAAACATGAGGTGAGATGAGATTGGACATGTTAGCATAATATATAATATATAGAATTATTATTTAATATTTATTATGAATTGTAGTTGTTTTTGTTATATGTTTTATACACAGTTGTTTTATTATTTAATATTTATTTTGTATTTTGAATCTAATATAATAATTTCTGATATTACTGATGATGATTTTGATACTGATGAACAATGTTGATGGTAATGATGATGATGATTAAATGTTTATTTAAACAGATACGTTTAGTGGGTGTTTATTTAAACTGTGATTGTTTATTTAAACAGATATGTTCAGTGGATGTTGAATAAGTCTCGCCCAGTGTTTGGTTTAACGCTTGAAGTACGACACAGAGAGAATCTGTCTTTTGATAAACCACGGGTCATAGTTTGCAATCATCAGAGTTCTATAGATATGCTTGGTAGGTCTTATCTTATCTAGAGAAGTGGTTAGAGCGCTGGATTCGGACGCGACAGGTCCAGGTTCAATTCCAGGATAGATCATTATTTTTCTAACTCGCTGCACCCTTTAGTAAGACGCTTAAATTGACAGATATATCTGAGACATCTTTCATTTACTATGGTAATCAAGACATTAAACTATATTATTATTGAACTTGGATATCAAGGCTGTTAGTTAAATTCCTAGTCGTATTTTTTCTCTAACTTGCTGCACCCTTTAATGAAGCTCTGAATTCACTTTGTTAAAAATGAATTACCAGTTTACAATAAACACAAAGCCAGATATATTCAGAATTTTCTTTGTAAATTATCGTAATTTTTTTTATCAATCAATTTTTATCAATCAATTTTTTTTTTGTTAGCCATGATGGAGGTGATGCCCCCTCGCACGACGGCCCTTATGAAGAAAGAGTTGTTGTACGCGGGGCCCTTTGGTCTGTCGAGTTGGTTGTGTGGGATGATTTTTGTAGACAGATCAAATAGAGACAAGTCTCATAGGGTTATGGAAGGGACTGCTAAGATAATGCATCAGAGAAACGTAAGATTATTTATTCTCTCTTATTTGTAGTCATATATATCTATTTTATCACTTATTTTGTTTTAAATAGATGAAAGATAAGTTGTATAATAGATAGGTAAATATAATTCATCTCCTGAAAGTAAAATTTAAGCAAGTTTATCAATTAAAATGTATCTATTTACTTGTCATTTGACAAAAGAAATTATTTATTGCTATTAAAAGATGAAACGTTCACTCATCACTCAGTTTCCTTCAGGTTTATAATATTACAATATGTCGTTTTGTGCTGATGTGGCGTTACAAGATGTATAACTAATTTGCTTTGGTGTGACATTAACCTTTTTGTGCTGATGTGACATTACAAGCCTTAATTACCGTTACTTTGTGCTGATGTGACGTTAAGCTATGAATTAGTAGAAAATTTAAAATTGAACGTTTATTCTCAGGTGAATATTTGGATTTACCCAGAGGGTACCAGGAATTTTGATGGACAGTTGTTACCTTTTAAAAAAGGAGCATTTCATCTAGCCATACAGGCAAAGGTATTAGTTTATGTGTAATAAATTACTTAATTATTCAATATAAATATTGTGCATATTTAATATTTGAAATAAAACAGTTGAAGACAGTTTAAACAATAGTTCAAGCAAGTATTGCAAACAAAAATTCAGTTGACAGAGTGTTATAAAATTAAAAAGTGTCTCGGGGAGAACTGTCCCAAAAGTTATTTTATAATAGTTTTCAAGACGACATTATAATAAAATAAATTTTCTTTCTCTAACCCCCTCCTCTCGTTATACCACCCCTGTTGTTTTAAATAAACGTGCTGATGTTCCTTCTGTATGAAGAAATGATATTATTGTCTAATCTATCAGTTTGTCTTTGTCTTGTAGGTGCCAATCTATCCTATTGTCTTTTCATCGTATGAAAATTTCTTGAGTAAAAAAGATAAAGTATTTAACCAAGGTAATTTTTTATTTATTTTTTATTATTTTTATTTCTTTATTACAATAAATCTTATCTGATACGTACACTTGTATGTGTATGTCTGTAAGAATAGGCTGCAGCCCAGTTATCTTGGGCTGCAGATTAAAGTAAAAGGGCTGCAGCCCAAAAAGTTGGGCTACTTTGGGCTGCAGCCATTAGTGCTTAAGCGCTGAAAAGTAATTTTCATTATAAATAAACTTTCACATCAACTAGAGTAGAAGCGCGTTTGGTCTAGTGGTTAACACTCCGGTCTGTGCAACCAAAGGTTGCGGGTTTGATTCCAGATGATGGTGAACAATCTTCCTTTTTTTGATTATATGACTGATCTCTTAGACTGAGCTGCCATTTTGTGCATCCTACTAAAGGGTGTTGCAAGTTAGCGATATCTAACTGAAATCAAACCTGTACCTCTCTCTCTTCCTGTGCCAGTGTTCTACCAATTCATAGTTGAAATATATCAAAAATCTGAATTTAGTGCAAAATTCTGATGAAGAAAAAACTGTTTATATTGCAAGGGTCCGTTATAATCAGCTGTTTATATTGCAAGGGTCCGTTATAATCAGCTGTTTATATTGCAAAGGTCCGTTATAATCAGCTGTTTATATTGCAAGGGTCCGTTATAATCAGCTGTTTGCCAGCAGTCAGCACTGAAGGTCTGACAGCTGATGATGTCAATCAGCTGACAGACAGAGTCAGAGACTTAATGGAGGCTGCTTACAAGACAACGTCACAAGAACTCTTAAATAAGTCTACAAGTCTAAGTAATGCTAAATAAATAGTATATATTATTATCAGTTGTGATAGTACCTCGACAAAACGGCCCCAAACATATTAACCCGATAAAATGGCCCGAATACATTATCAGATAAAAAAATGACCATGAATACATTAACCCGAAAAAATGACCCTTCAATTTATTTAATAACCCTAAACTTAATCCTAACCCTAACTTCAATCTTTAACCGTAACCCAAATCACCCTAGGAATTAATAATTTGGGTTGATTTGTCTGGGCCGTTTAGACTTTTCATGAGTTGTGACATTAATAGTCTTAATATCGGTTAAAATGAAGTCTGAAATAGATTTTTTGTTTCTGTTTTATTAAATAAAATTTCTTGTTTCGAGTTATTATAACGGATATGTTAGATAGTCCTGAGAAGTTGATTTATTCTCAGGATTAAGGTTAGGAATAGTTGTGAGATCGCAGTAATATATTAATACTGAATGTTTTGTATTAAGAAATGTTTATTGAGTCGTGTTATGAGAAAAACGTCATTAATTCTGTAGATGTAAGTTTTTTTGTTACGTTATAAGGTGTCTATTATTTGTATCTGGTTATTACGTTAGTATTTCTAAGTTAACAGTATATTATGTTATTAGTTATGAATTGCTTAACGCGTTAAAAATTATTTTTATTATAATTGTGTTCAATGAAATTTCATTAATGGTTAAATTTATTAGACGTGGCTGTCAATTTAAGCGTCTTACTAAAGGGTGCAGCGGGTTAGCGAAACAGTTATCAGGAATCGAACCTGGATCTGTTGCTTGTGAGTCCAGTACTCTAACCACTTTGCTACTGTCTCTTGAAATACTAGTATTAATACATTTTTTAGAGTTTAAATTTTGTTAAAAACAACTGAAGACTTTAGTCATAACAATTTTGGTTTGTGTGAATTCTCTACTATGTATAACTTTGTATGTATAACTTTGTATGTATACTTTCTCTACAGTACCTTGCTTAATGAGTTATATACAATATAATAATATACCGTATGTATATACAATATGTATTTACAGTATAAATATACCGTATGTATTTAATACAAAAAAACATTTAATATAAAAAATACAAAGCTCTAAAATTAAATCAATATCATCACAAAGATAGTTATTTCTCAAAACCAGTATAAAATCAACCAGCAAGGTCTCATAATTAACCAACCACGCCCCTTTTGTTAAAACTTACATTCAATTTATTATTTACATCTCAAATTCTTATTTACATTTCAAATTATTACAAAATGATTACTCCGATGTTCAATTTAATTTACATCTCAAATTCTAACCCTAATCCTAACAAACAACTTCTAATTAACGGCTCTTCTAAACATCACTCATCTATACTGACACTAATCATTTCCACATAAGCTACTTGGTTGAAACAAGGTGTGGTCTGATACAAACAACCCTTGCTCTTACCCCCCGCCCTACCTACACACTCATTACTCTTTTATCCCGTGCAAAATTAACCTGCCCCACCCCCGCTAGCGCTAACAAATCATTAATCGGCGTGTGATCAGTTGACGCCGAGTCCAAATGTACAAACTCAACGACATCCCCCGGGCCCACAATGAATGCGCCCCCTTGCTGGTTGATATCCCCCTGCATCTCACAGTAACGCATCCCTCTGATCATGGACTGCACAACCCCGGACACCATCCCTGACTTGACGTGCTTGCTGTCTTTGATGACTGTCTTACCTAAGCCGACGTGACAGCCGAGCGCTGCGTAGAGGGTACGGTCGGGGTCGACGTAGATATCGTAGTTGTAACCGGTGGCTTTGCGAAAGGGTACGATGAATTTGTGCGGGGAGCAACCGATGACAATTAGACGGACATTGGACTCGATGAAGTTCTTCTCCGGGATATCGGCTAGGTCATCTACATACTCCTGGGGAAAGAGATTAAGCGGAGTTTAAATGGAGTTTTAGACACAGTATAATTCACGATGAAGCTTAAATCAAGCTTAGGCTCATTTCGATGTTTATTTGAATGCCTAAATGAACGATATCTCAGATATAGTTGCAAAAGTAAGTATCTCGCTAAATGGTGCAGTTGGACAACAAAAAATATTATGCGTTTGTTACATAGAATCACATAAGCGTAAAATTATATGATATGCACCGAGTGTAGAGAAAGCAAGTGATGAGTGAACGATTAATTCAATAATTCTCAGTCGATAGATAACCATCACCGAGAGACCTAATCTATGAGAAATAAAATATCTAAATACCTTACAGATATAGCAGAGAAAATGTCTAATGAGTACAAGTATAGTCTTCTTGTCTTTATAAAGATCCCCAACCCTAATCTTAGCCCCGTCCTCGTCTAGAACAATTAAATCTTCAATAGCCCTGAAGTCCACGGTATAGTCCGGCTCCGCGCCCCGAGACATGCTCACCTTACCCCCCTCGGCCTGGTCAGACAACTTGGAGGCCATCTCGCAGGGGAAATCAAAAGTCGTAGAAATTAGGCTAAAAATAAATAAAAAATAGAAAATAAAAACAAAATAAATAAAAAGTTTTATTTTTAATTGAGCGATAAAATAGTTTGCTGTCGTTTATCCTAACAACACTGATTACCTAATTTGATTCTGCGGACAATATCCTTAAGCTAAACTAAATGAGAATGGTGCAGTTATTCTTTTTTGCTGATTGAGTTTGAAACGGAAGAAATTAGTTTCATTTTTTTAGTGTTCTGACTCCTCACTCTCTGTGTACAGATTCAAAACCAGTTTACTGCAAATTTTTTAGAATTCGTAGATTAAAAAAAGGATCCAGCTAAATTTCTTTGACTTGATAATTAATGTTTCAACCCACCCTTCTCCTTCCCCTCACATTCCCACCCTTTCCCTTCCCCTAACATTATAAAAGAATCCGCGCGACCTTATAAAAACATTCCCTCGTCAATTTTTCAACACACAAAATGCAGTCTAAGCAAATCCCCATCAAATTATACTTTGATTCAAATTTTAAACAAATCTTTAAATTTAATCTCAATTTATTTGAATAATTCCCCCGGGGGCCCGCGTCCCCGCCCCCTCCCTATTTTTTTTAAAATCCGGGTCGACGCCCCCAAATAACCCAATTTTTCTATCTGGGTCAGAAGTAAATAATGTAAAAAATAAAAACAAATTGTTTTTTAAATATTTAAATGAATAAAAATGAATTTAATTGAGTATTATAATATTAATTATTAATACACTATTATTAATAATTACGATTAATTAATAATTTATATTAATATGATTAAATATAAAACGCGTCACTTTGCGTGTAATTTGCGTAGATTTTAATTTTATTAATTTTAAGCAAAAATTGTTCAATAAAAATGTTTTATATTTCCATCTTTAGTATTTCCATTTTTATCATTTCCATTTTTCCGTCATTCCCTTTTTCCCTCTGGGTTAATTTTGCCTTTTATCTTTAAAACCTGTTATTTAGATGTTGATTATACGTTCTTTAATTTTTCTTAAATTTGACATAATCGTATGTTCATTTTGAGGGGTATCTATGATATAAACTTGAGGCGGGGGGGGGGTATTACCCTATCTGACATATTGATTTAATCGTAACGCGTTAATTAAGTATTTTATGTTTTGTATTTGCTTTAAGCACTCTCATATTTAATTTTGTGCTGTAATATATTTAAACATCAAAAGTAACACTTACAAAAACAAATAATAATAAGATACCGGCGGCTTCCTGTCAGCAAATCTGAAAACCCACTACAAGATTTTCCAATAGGGTGTGGCTTAGAAGTGTCAATCATATAAAAGCATTTTCTCTCAATTTCACGCGTATTATAGAGAACTCAATTTAATTCTGCGTGTAATTTATTAATTTAATTATTTAAGTTTAAATTAAATTAATTTGAATGTAATTTAATTTTAATTTTAATAAATAAAAGCGTAAAAAGATGCTTTTATATGATTGACACTTCTAAGCCACACCCTATTTCAAAATCTTGTAGTGCGTTTTTCAGATTTGCTTCCTGATATGAGTTATTAGCTGCCAGCTCCACTTGCTGGCTGCTGGCTGTCATACACTAATTGTTGACTATTACCTGCTGGCTGCCAGATGTCTTCTGCCACCAGTTGCTGGTTGCCGTGCTCTGGTTGCCAATTGCGGGCTGCCAGATTCTGGTTGCCAGATTATGGTTGCCAGTTGCCAGATATTTGTGTTGGTATCAGTCAGATGCCATACGATATTACCAAGATGCCGATTGCCAATTATCGGATGCCAGCATCTGGCAGTTAGATAGCAGCTACCAGTTACCAAATGCTGGCAATTCAATGGCGTCAAGCTGATGGTTGCTAAATACCAGAATAAATAAACTGATGGTTGCCAAATACCAGATTCCTGGTAATGTTTGCCGGCATTTACCAGAAAGCCAGTTTTCGGATTCTGGATACCTGTTACCTTTTACCAGATTTTGGTTTCCAGATACCGATTGCCTGATACTGCCTGCTAGTACAGAATGCCGGTTGCTGGCATGTTATCTTTCATTTGATTGGTTGATTTAATACCCGCTGTATTGTGATTGGCTACTATATATAGATCCAGTATTTGAACAAGTTTGTATGCATTGTAGTCTTTTATCTTTGGTTGTAGTTTCTGCCAGAGTGTCACCCATCCACTTACTGGCCCTGATCAACGTTGCTTAACCTTGATTAACAAGTTGATAATTGCTACCATTAGGCCAAACTATGTGTGTGATACTTTTCTCTAAATATCATTTATCTTTGTGTGTATTTATTTTGGTTCTTTTGTGTTACCAATTGACAGCTTATATCTGTCTGTGTACTGTCTTTGTACTTGTTCAATATGTCTTATCATCTT
>JAQIXG010003406.1:0-14969 GCA_034700105.1 Oconnorella tubifera | reverse complement strand
AATGTTTGAACGTTTCTCAACCTTTTTATTTGCTATTATGTTAAATAACAATTATTATTATTGTATATTGCTATGTAATATTGCACTGTTGTATATTGCACTTCTTTATGTTGAACTATTGTATATAATAATAATAAAGATAATATTTGAATTCTATTCATAATCGACTAAGCTTTAATTTTTCATTTAAAGAAAAGAAAAAAAAATTATTTATTTAATTTTTTTTTCTTTTTAGTAAATTTAATTTTCATTTGTTTTGGATACGATATAAATTCAAAGATGAAAAACTGAATGGCAAATTAATATCTTTACCTGCACCTAAATAAATAAGTGTAATAACTTCTTTATTGAAAAACTTTACTATATAAATCCTACATATTATATCAATTTTATAATCATTCTAGTTATTAGACAACAAAATAAATAAACATCCGTACAACAAACCTAAATTTCTCGCTTGTCCTTTACTCCCCACCAGACCAACACCATTCTTATGATACCCTATATACTCCGCCAGATCATTATGATTCACACCCTGTACCCTACCAACTTTCGATATCATCCTCTGGGGAACAGCGTACCCCACCCCTCTGTTTCTTATCTGGTAATCCAGCGGTTGGATGATACACGCGGGAACCTTATCTCTCTGCTTAACGTGTTGTTGATAAAGAAATCTTGCATTTTCCATCTCAATCGGGGAAATATCCGGCATATCCGCCAACTTACGGATTTCATTCGAAAGATGTCGCGTCTCCTCTAGATGCTTCCTTCGCATTCCGATCTCCATCAACAGCTGCTGCTTCTTGTCCTCTTTGTTTTCCTCTTCGTCTAGTAGTGACGTCAGAGCGCGATGGCGGCGACGCGACGGCAATGACGTCATCGATTGACTGCAAGAAAGTCTGACGTCACGTTCGAGTTGCGAGAGTCTCGCGAGGAGATCCGAGGATCTCGAGAGGGAGCCATAGCCAGCGGCCAGAGCGTATAGGTCAAGATCAGTGTCGTTGATGGCCGACTGGCTGCTGCCCTTTATCCTTCTATTCGCCAGGGGGACAAAACCTCGCTTGGAAAGTTGGGGAGAGTAGCGTTCCATTTCCGCTGCTATGATCCGTTTGGCTTCCGCGCTTAACTTCCGGCGCAGTTCCACAGTGACTGGATCGAGTTCATCCTCGCTCGGGGTCAACTTAGCCAGCATGGGGTCAGAGTTTTGTCTCTTGTGCGCGATATGTTTGGGAGAAGAACGAAGTGACACAGTCGTTTGAGGTTGATCGTCTCTGTCAATCACGCAGTTTATCTTTTTTACTTCAACACTGGGACGTCTGGAGTGAGACTCATGCTGCTCCATGGCCAGCTGCTTCTGGAGTTCCGCGTGGCGCTTCTGGATGTCCTTCCTTCGCTCCTCCTCCAGTGCTTCCTCCTTAGCCTTCACCGCTCTTTCCTTCTCTCTCTCCGCCAGTGCTGCTTCCATCCAGCGAATCTCCTCTGCTTCGTCCAACTTCATCCGTCTGGTCGCCGTCACGATCTGTAGCTCCTCCTTGATCCTCTGCTTCATCGACTTTACGTCCACCGGGACCTGGACGCCTCGGACTGATACCATCTCGACGGGGCGACGTAGCTGCAGCCCTCGCGGCTGCCCCCAGTCCTGCCTCCCATACCCGCTCAGATCACTCACAGATTTCGTTCTTTTTCCCAGTTTCTCATCAACAGCCCTCATCAGAGTGTCAATATTTGACATTAAATAATCTTGCTTTCTGGACAGCAACTCGATGTCCGCTGTCAGTTTTTCCGCGATGTCATCATTTCTGGGAAGAACGCCTCTCCGTGTCACCGATAAATCCAGTCTTGATCGACGATTGGCTCGCGACATGAGGTCAGAACTTGACAGGCTGCCTGTTCGGCCTCTCATTGGCTGCTGTTGGTTGTGGGCGTCGTCTTCGCTGTCTGATCGATCGAAGGACCGCCTCTGTTCCACCTCTTTGAGACGAAGACGCTGACGAAGTCGTTCCTTGTCCGGGGTGCGATCGTCTCGGCGCGAGTCGGCCGAGCGGGAACGGAGGCGAGGGAGTCGAGGAGTGGGGCTGACCTCGCAGGGGACCGGGGGGAGCTTGCGATGCTGCTTGCGTCGGGCGTCGATGGGACTGCCAGGAGACTGGGTTGACTAAAACATCAAATGATAAAGGATTAGCGGAAAAATTGCCTATTATTAAAACTCAATAAATATCAGGGTGATTATAAATATATATTCTACAGGTGACAAAAATTAATATGTCAATAACTTAAAGAAATTCTATTTGACCAAGCCATTCCATCTAGAAAGTAAACATTTCTGAATAAATAAATACCTTATTTGAATCTGCATACGCTGTAGAAGAATCCGAATCGGATGCCGCCCTGTCCGATTCTCTCGAGCGCCTACCGCTAGCTGGAGCCACCCTCTCCGCACGATGAGACACCATACCAGAGCTGCTCTTGGTTGATCCACGTTCATCACTTGGAGACTCCGCCCTAGGTAGCCTTCTCCTTGATCTTGATGCCTCCGCATGCTGGGTAGAAGAACTTGAACGCGTATCAGTATAAACTTCGTCGGTTTGAACTACCTGATCGTTTTGTTTTATCTTCGACACTTGAGGAGTAACTTCATTGTGTACTTGAGAGGATTCTAGAGATTCAGAGATTTTGAAGTTCTCAGATCTGATTCTGTTTCTTTCGTCCGATGTTTGAAAATTGCTGGTAGATTCTTTGGTAAAGTTATCGTTCGTAGCTCCTCTTGGATCATTTCTGTTTTGCGTGGCCAAAGATTCTGTAGTATTTCTTACAGGAGGGGAAGAATATGTACTTGTTGATGTTTGAGTGTCCTTTGTGATAAGATCTCGATACGAACTTGGAATTAATTTACTTTCATTTGTTCCGGAAACATTTTCATAGCTCGTCGCGACGGATCTCATCGTTGGCTGAATGACCTTGTCCACCCTACTGCTGGGATAAAGCACAGAACTTGAATACGGATCACACCTTTCTTTTTCCTGAGCTGATGACTTATCAATTTCGCTTGAACCATACTGTGAAGATTGACACGCTGTATCAGTTTTTATTGCAGCAGCCCTTGCTGGTCCCACAGTGACTCCAGAGCCCATTAGTTTAGCATCGTTGTGCTGAGAGGATGTGTACGTTACATTGCTTCTAGATTGAAGCATTCGCGATTTTTCATCTTGAATTACTTCTTGCTTTTGTTCGTATTGCGTAGTGGCTCGTATCGAAGTCGTATTATCGTTTATTTGACTTATATCTTCAAACCGCGGAACGCGTTTTAGCGAAGAAAATTGCTGTTGATCTTCAAATGAACTCTCCTGTCCCACCATTTCTCTCTCCGTATAATTCTGAGCGTAATTTCTATTGGAATCAATGGAACGTTCTTGTTCATAATTCTGTCTCTGTTCCATTATCTTATTGCTTTCATACTTGACTCTTTCGCCCGCAGGTGAAGTGTCAATTATTGGCGACAGATCGGACACAGGAGACCAGTCAGTGGCCGGTGGCTTCATCTTCTGCCTCTTACTGTTTTCCATGCTGATTATCTTCACCTTAGCATCTCTCTCATAAACGCTCTCCTTCTCAGGATTATAACTGTTCATTCCACGTGAACTTTCACTCGAGGATTGTCTCTGAACAGCCTGATGCTGTTCCTCAACTGCAGACTGCATCTGACGAAACTTGCTGTAGCCAGATTCCTGTTGATATTGCGAACCTCTCTGCGGCTGCATTTGCTGTTGTGAGATCCCCTGGGCCGCCTGCAGCTGATTCGATCCAAACACTCGTTGCTGAGAAAAATTTTGCATTTTTTCCGGATCAATCGGTGAGACGCTCATATTAGTCAAATGCGCGGTATCATTCGCCACAGTCGCCGCAAAACTGGCGATATCAACAGACTGATCGGGTATTTTGATCCCGTCGGCAATATACTCGAAATTCTGATCGACTAATCTAATCGGCTTTGGAGGAGGTCCCGACATCATTATACCAGATCCGCCGCTCGGTGCACAGCTCTGATCAAAAGTGAATACTTGTCCAATACCGGCTTCGTAATCCCCGCAGTAGATTTCTTCCCCGCGGGAATGGATTCGTGGAATTCCAGGATGTTTCTCGGAGGGGGACAGAGGAGGGGATCTCGGTGGGCTGCCGCGATATCGCATCCAGGATGGGCTGCGGGGTGGGCTCTTCGGGCTGCGTCTTGATGGGCTTTGAGTTTTGTCATGCTCGTGGTGAGATGAGATGCCTACTCGTTCTAGAGCGGATGGTTTTTTATGGATTGCATGATCCGTGATTTCGGATGATTTTGGCTTAACTTCAGGTTTAACCCGGGTTGACTCGTGGATAAGTCTCTGAAGATATTCATCGGATATGGAAACGTCTTCGTTTTTTATAGGTGGCCTGGAAAATGAATCTGATATTTTTGAACGATTTTCGACCATTTCAGAATTTTGTGGATATTGCGGAAGTGAATTATTGCGCGGTAATTCTTTGTTTGATTTGAATTCTTGAACATTTTGTACTTGCTGAGGGATGGATTTACTTGTATCAGTTTTCGAATGAGACTTATTTTGGGATTGTATGAAGTTAAATTCATCATAAGTTTGTTCTTGCTGCTTGTTCTGTGATACACGACCGGATGGGGGAATATAGCTAGAAGAATCATATTTCCTGTTTTCTGCAGAATTTGAAGGAAACTGTGGTTCCTCGGAAAATTCTAAAAAAAAACAAATTTTATATAAAGATATTAAGTGTTTAAATGGATTTTTATTCATTTACAGGAATTAGTGGCCATGTTTATTATATTCACCAACTTATTGTAATTTTGAAACGTTGATTATTAATTTTATTACTATTAATTAAATGATTACTATTTTTATGGTATTGACTATCAATAGCCATAAAGTTAAGCATTAGACGATGCAGGCAACAAATTAGACCGCAACATGAAAAACATCTGTTGAAACGTTAAATAATGTTTGTTTTTTTGCAAAAATATTAAACCTTTAGAACACCTTTTGGAATTCGAACCCGGGACCTTTGATTTCCAAACTCAAGGCAACTAAAACACAGTAGTTTAGTAATAAGTTTTTATTTCATTAATGACACTTAATTTGCATTACCTCTTAAAATTCTGTCAGTAAATTGTTCCCTTTCTTGAGTCCACATAGTGTCAGGGGGTCCGTATAAATCCTGCATCGTGTTGGGCTGATCAAATGACTTCCTGTTGACTTGTTCCAATTCTCTTGCTTGAAAATTGTCATTATGTGGCGTTTTATTCACGGGTTCCACTGGCTTGCTATAAGTGGGAGGAGTCTTGTAGGCCTGGGGCGGGGCTGGATCAACGGGCCAATCATATTCAACCTATAATTAATATTCAATGTTTTAATAAATAATATCAAAGATATTTAATTATGAAGTAATCACCCCCCAGTGCATTTATGGCCGTTTAAGAATCATTTTGAAACTAAATCAAATGTCAAATATGTGTTTTTTCAATCTAAATATACAAATGTAATAATGCAAGATGCAAAAGTAGTTCATCTTATACATCAAAAATAATAAAGTCCAGTCAAAAACAAGCCTATAGTTGCAAAAATATAACCAGCTACTGTTTAGATATACTGTATTCATTTAAAATTATCCAAGATTCTTATTTAATTGCTATGCTTATACACAATGCTTTTAGAAACAATCTTATTTTGTCAAAACTCATCTCTTGTTTAAGCGAATGAAATTATCAGTTAATCCCAGAGAGTAACATTACTTACTGATGTATTTAACAACTGGGCCCAGTTTTGCTCATTTCTACCTCGAGTCTCTGAAGTATTTAGCTTTTCAGACTGAGCTTCATTTTTCAGTGAAGATTGATCAGAGCGAAACTTATTTGTAGCAGTCGTCAGTTCGCGTCGCTTTTGGCAAATCATACACAACCAAGCGTCCTTTTAAATTAAAGAAAAACAACTCACATCGACATTTAATTCATTTTTGAAGTATTTAAAATTTAAGTGATGTAAATTTAATTAATGTTTCATTAATGTTAAATTAATGTAGAATTTAATTTTTAATTTGATTAACCCGACTGATGGTCTGAAAAAAATTAATTGAACAAATATCAACAAATTATCAATAAACCCATTAAGTGTTAATTATGACAATAAATTATTAGTCAATAAACCTGATTAGATGCTCGACAACTGCAACAAATATCTCTGAGACAATCAATGCACACCCCTCTCATGCTCTCCGTCAGTTGACTGTCTCCACAAACCGAACAGCAAACCTCCACTACTTTTACAGTCGACGTCGGATACGAAAAACTATCCACCACTTCTTCATAAGCATCAGCCGATCTCTCCCAGTCCGGGTAATCATCATAATTTGTGTCCATTTCATTCTGCTCCATAGTATCATCGATGGAATTCCCTTGTTGATCCAATCCACGCATTTCATTGGATGTATAATCCGGATTATAGGACGTGTAGGTGAATTCCTGATCGTAGGATTCGTTAATGGGATAATTGGACTCTTCGATGGAGTTTGATGAGTTTTGAAAAGATTTGGAATCTGTTGATTGACCACGTGGGAGTGAACTTAAAGGTTCCTTCTCTTGAATATTACTGTAGGAATGAATATTACTCTGGGCATCAAACGATGAATTTTTCGCTACTGAACGAAATTCAGAAGATTCGATCGATTGAGTTCGAATGGGTGATGGGATAATGCGAGTTGAATCAATTGATTGCGTGCGAGTGGGTGACTGTACACTTCTCATCTGTTCGGCTGTTGATGAAGGGAAATGATTCTGTGACTCGATTGATTGAGTTCGCTGGGGAGACGAAAAGGACCGTCGAGATTCAGGATAAAAATTCTGAGCATCAAAAGACTGATTCGCGTCAAAAGAGTCTCTTGATTCTAGAGACTGGTCGCGATATGAAAATGTCTCTAGTTTTTTAGGTTCGACGATTTCATGGCGGTGAGGTTCGGTAGGTGGAGCAGTGGGAGGGATTATTTGATAGTTTTTTGGCGATTGTGTGTTAGATGAAAAGTATGTGTTGATTGATACAATTTTCCTTTCTGAGTCGAATGAATCAGTTTTAAAAGGTGCAGGGGATTTAAATTCCGTTTCCAGCTTTCTGAAATTTAAAATAGAAGAATTTAAAATAATTAAATTATAAGAAATGCGCTACTATAATAACGCAATTTAACGGCAGTAGCAAAATGAATCAGAATTATAATAATTTCTTAATGTCAGATTAGTGCAAAAAGGCTACTTATTTAGAAGTTGTGAACAAAGTTCGAAGAGGCCAAGTGATGAGTGAATACCTTAACTTAGGCATCACACTTTAACATCACAGTGTTTTAAAAATAAATATAATAAATATAAAGCTTATCCCGTTTTCCAAGGCATAATAATTGAATATTTGGCCTCTAATTAAGGCCTACATCTAGTTCGTAGTAATTAGATAATTATACTGCATAGGCTGTATATTATATTGTCCAGTGGCGCTAAAAGTGACAATTTTAACCCACTTCCCATTGGAGGTAATTTTTTTGTAATGTTAGAGCTGTCAATTTAGCGGTAACCCCCTTCCCCCCCTACCTAGTGACGATTTAGTGAAAACTGTGCATAATATCAAATGTGCAAATATGGAGACCAAATACATACAGTGATCAAGAATTTAGTGATATTTTAAACAAAAAATAAACAAAAGGTCATCACTTCACTTTTGGCGGAACCCCCCCCCCCTCCTCCTTAGTAAAATCCGGGCTACGCAACTGATATTGTCTGAGATATCAGATATTAGAAAACTCTAAAGACTATTCGAACATTTAAGCATAGCCTTGAATAAATCTTCTTCGTAAAAAATGCAGCTGCCGAAGTAAAGAAATAATTCACAGGAATCGTCAAGAAAATGCTTTAAAAAATAGACCATCATCAGCGTTATGTGACTGCAGCCAAGAAGTGTAACTTTCTTTAAAATGTAAGTAATAACTACATCGATTCATCGATTATTAATAAATGTGCTCTGTTTAAGAAAGTATAGACTTAAATGCACTCAAGTGAAAGGATTAGTTGCGCATATCTTATAAGTGAAGAAAAATTCACCAGCACTGGCTTTAAAACAGCATTAGTGAAAAACTTAAACAAATGAAAAGAAACGAAAGAAAGACAAAGATTATTGTACCCCACGTGACAATGGCGCAGCAAAGCTTTGATTAGGGAGTGGGAGGGGTAGGGTGTGCTAAGATTTATAAGCAAAAAAATCGCAAGTGAGGCTCACAATTTCATGAAGAGTAATGACATCATATCGCTTCATATATTAATATAAAATAATAGATTCCAACTTTTTAATTTTGAAAAAATATGAATTTTAAAATATCAAATATCTACATGAAATTTATAAGCAGGGGATACCACTGTTCGTTGTAAAATTAAACGGATATGGAAGATTAAAAAAAATAATCCTTTTACTCCCAGGGGATATTATGACCCCAGGATGCCCTCCTCCGGGGCTATGAGATGACAATAAGGTAACATTTGCAAAACCAGATAAGGATTTAAACTAACAAAGAAACAATTTTGCTAAGTAATTTTTAAAGCGGTAAATACATTAAATCATCTTTAGTTTCAACTTTTAATAGTTTTCCAAGGAATTATTGTAATTTAATTAGCAATGTTTCCTAAATCTAAAGTAAGACTACATTTCTTAGATATTCTTTCACTGCTTCGTATAATATTAAGACGATATGGAATGGTAATAAAATCACTTTTTTTGCAAAAAACTGATTTATAACGAAACTATATCGCTTGACAAAGTGCCTCTCATTATGCATTATGCATTAATATTATATTAAATGTCTATATTATGCATTATATAGATATTTTCGTGTAAAAATGAATCGGTCGCCTACTCGGTATAATATTTGTTCTCACAAAAATAATCTACTTTCGTATTCTGGCAATATTTCTGTTCACCGTAGTAGATATTAATAAGAATAGTTAGCCGTCAAAAATATCTCGTAGTTGTCGTAATCTTGTCAGTTTCTATTAATTAAAACTCTTAAATATTTAAATACTTGCTCTTAAATTTATAGTATCTTGTCAAGTTGTAGGATAATAAATATTTCTGCATTCAGTTTTTTTTACTGGACTTGTAAAAGATTACGCTGTCGAATTGCTTTACTCATGATCTCTAATTATAGAACACAAAAGTGTATAGGCCTACTGTAAATGAAATGTTTTTCAACCTACTAATTTTGCAAGATTATTACAATTTTAATATTTTTCTATGAAACACTTAGTGCTTTATAGCGTATTGATCGGGTTTTTGTCATCATTTTCAGAGAAAACAAAGCTAACAATGTTTTGACTATCGATTATGCAGTGTACAAGGGTGCATTATAATTATTCTTATAATTATTTTTATACATGCGATCACTGGAGATCAATAAATTGACTAGATCACAGCATAAATACTATCCAGGAATCGGGATGCTGCAATTTTAAGAAACTTTACATAGGCCTGTATAGAATTAATATAGTATTTATTTTTAATTATTAATTTCAGGGGCTCATTTTGGAGGCCCCGCCCCATCTCATGCGAGGATTTTTTGGCATAATATATTTTAGTCATTATTGACATTAGATTAGTACATTCACTGGTAGCCTATTCTGAAAAGATTAATGATACCTGAAAAGATACCAAGAGATTCACTCGATTCTGTTTCAGTTTTTCGAATAACTTTTAAAAACGTTAGGTAGAATTAAGTCGTTGTAAATTCTCTCTTCAAATTTATTACAGCTGCAAAAGATTGTGATGATTATAATGATATAGTTCATCATCTTCAAGACGAATGAATATTATTTTATTGTATTGTAGTTTTTCTGCTGATTTTGCATTGATGGCAACAGTTCTTTGACATCTGAATTGAAAATAAATATGCATCAATCAGACATTCAATCCATGACTTTCACGCAAGAAATAGCACCGTATACAGGTTTTAAAGGTCAATGTCATGAATGATAATCAGGGAAAACCAGGGACGTGAAAACTTTTTTACCGAAGGTCGCATTTATTGCAACGTGTCATCCGACTGCATATTACCATTTTCTGATTCATTCCGTAAAGTATCTAAATATATATATATATTGTTACAAACATATATTTTTTATCAAAAATGTATTATTTTTGATAAATTTCAGAGATCATGGATCTTTGAAATTTATGAACTAGGGTAATAAGGGCCAGACTATTAATGTTAACCCTAATCCTAATTCTAGCCCAAATCTAAGACAAATCCTAAAACATACATTTCGTACAACTTTTTTTAGATTAGATGTGATATATTAGAATTCTCTCGCACGATATCAATTAAAAACTGCAATTTGTCAATAGGGTGTACCGGGTTCTAGACCCTCAACCCCCCCCCCCCCACTCCTCCTCACAAATTCTCGTAACATAAAAGATGGGCCTATATCTCGTATTGGAGATGGCTAAAATGGTGAATATTTTTGAAAACCTATTGTTAAGAACATTTTGTGTTTAAAGGAACTATTCGATGCACACAGTATTAAGACTTTAAGTTACAAAGAAGAACAAATTAAAAGATCTACTATTGTAATTTAACAGTTCTAGAACACAGAATATTCAGCGTTTTAGCTTTCCAAATATTAGATTCTGAATTTATTGCCTTTCAACATCATTCAATTTTATTCTAAGCGGGGGAGGGGATGGAAGAGGGGGGGGAGGGGTAAATAATTAAAATTTTCAAGAAAGCTTTTCATGTAATACATTTTTAAAATAACAAATTCTATTATTTGTGTGAAATTTGGATTAATGAAAACTGTTACAGAGATGTTGTGAATAAAAGGTCCTGATGGAGTGTTAACCTAGCTTTAGTGAAAATAAATTCATCAACAACTTAAGCATAGTTGTATAGTTAAATAGTCATACATACGTATATAGTTATATAACATAGATAAATTAGTAATATAGTTTCATCTTCCAAATTTTATTTTTTAAATTGTGATAGCATATACTATATAAACTAAACAATATAATTCATAAAAATGAAAACAAAACTATAAACAAAATTAATTAGTCTGACCTTATTCTCTCTTCTTGTTCCAACTGAAACTTTCTCGCCTGCTCCGCCATCATATCTCGCTGAGGATCCACCGCGGCCGGCCGAGGGGGAGGTACAGCGCGAGGGACAGGGGGAGGGACAGAGGGAGGGACAGCGCGAGGGACAGCTGGAGGGACAGAGGGAGGGATAGCGGGAGGCGCTCGCATATCCCCCGAGGCCCTCGCCATGACGGCCTCGATCTGCCGGCGTTCCTCCTCGCTTAGGTAACTAAGATCAGGCTCGGCAGGCCCCGGTGCGATAATCGTCGATGAAGGCTGGTCCATGAAGGAGGACAGCGAGGAGGTGGAGGCGGTACGGCTCTTCGGGGGGGCGGTGGAGTTGGAGAAGAAGGAGGCGGCGGTCTCAGTGAGGGGGTTGAGGGTGGAAGCGGAGAAGGGAAGGGACTGTTCATTTCCTACGATGGCGGAAGATATGAACCCGGATATGCTGCTAAAGAGGCTCATTGTTGACTATTTGATCTGTAGAGGTATGTTGAAAATGCAGAGTTACTTTAATAAGAGGCTTATTGAATTTGTTTTTATCAGAATGTGTAGAAATATTTAGAGAAAGTCATGTTCAGAGAGGGGGGGGGGATTAAAAATGCTATTATTGCACTTAATAGACACCACTGCGGATACGCGTTTACAAAAGTTGAAGTAAAGCAGAACTAATTTAGTTAATTATAAAAATTAAGGTTTAACACACAAACTTGACTTAGAAGATCGCGGTTTTATAATAAAAATTACTGGAGATGTTGTACTAACCATACACAATACTCTAAGCGATATCGTAGACTAATAAATAATTATAATCATGACATATTAATTAATTTATCTATATAGATAGATACATTATATTTATAGACGGAAGATACATAGTATCGGGAATACGGAGGATACGGAGAATACGGAAGATACGGAGAATACGAAAGATACATATCGGGAATACGGAGAATACGGAGGATAAGGAGAATACGGAGAATACGGAGGATACGGAGGATACGGAGAATACGGAGAATACGGAAGATACATAGTATCGGGAATATGGAGAATACGGCGATCCTCCGTATATGCAGGAGGATACGGAGGATGCGGAGAATACGGAGAATACGGAAGATACGGAGAATACGGAGAATATGAAAGATACATAGTATCGGGAATACGGAAAATACAGAGGATACGGAGAATACGGAGGATAAGGAGAATACGGAGTATACGGAAGATACATAGTATCAGGAATACGGAGAATACGGAGGATACGGAGAATACGGCGAATACGGAAAATACATTGTATTTTCAATTAATTAAGCTACCACTAAGTGAATAATTTATTTATTAAGTATTTGTCTTGTCAAGTCATTGATCTGAACGCCCATTTGACGTTTTGATCTAGAGAAATAAATAGCAAGCGTGTAAAGAGAAATATCCTGGTTACAGTTATTTTTCTAATTAAATGGCAGCGTCTAAATTACCGGCCCTAGCCCTCAAAGTGCGGGACAAAAATCCCGGTTCGTCAGTCGGAAATGCCGACGATGAATTCGTAGCCCATGAGCAGATAGAACCCTCGTCAGCGGCTGCGGCGGACGCCTCCGTTGCAGCCGCGACGGGGGAAAAAGTCACAAAAACATGTATTCAAAGAAAATAATAGAATTTCAACCAATTTCAAGTTTACATGGGGGCTAAGGGCCCTATTGAGGGGTACAAGGCACACAGGAGGGACTGCTGGCACCCTCATGCCCGTACCAGTAACAGTATCCAAGACGATGTCGTAGTAAGTATAATAATTAATTAATAACGGTTTAGAAAATAATTAATACAATATAGCATACACTACAGTAACACGATAAAAAAACATAGAGTATAATCATCCATGGGTTTTGACGATATCACGTAAACTTGCTATAATATACTTATGTAATTATAGACTATAATATCTCTAATGACATTTAATCTTACGTTATGGCGATACTGAAAGGTGATAACCATAATTTACTCAACATTCAATAGTCTTATAAAATAACAACTATTAAATACAATATATAGTATATGTATATTTAATCCTTATCTGTTATTTAATCCTATTATAACTTTATACAACGTTACATTAATGTCTTTAAAAAAATCAGCATCGTATAAAAACGCACCTTTTTATTGTTTACTCTCGTTGTAATTAGTAAAACTGTTTTATTAGTAAAATCCTCAAAATATTGAATTTGCTGATGACTCCGGCCATCGCAAACATGTAATTGACTGCGGAATTGCGTGCGGAATAACAACACAGAAACATAAGCAGATGAACCCGCATAGGCTGGCAGCTATTGGAACCAGCAGGCTCGTTGCGAACTCGACAAACAGCTGCGGGCAGCTACGATGTATGACTGCAAGCAAGCAGATACAGCTGGAAGCGACAGAGAATCGGTCGATAATTGAATGGAAGAATTATTGCTTTGAAGAACAGAGAATATATTTTATGTTGCAAACACTACACTGTATTTATTTCATATTAGCTCAATGTTTTTACTTTGACAGAAGAAAATACATTGATTGCAGTGTGTATATTCATATGCATCTATTGACAACACGTAATAATATGCCTATTTATTTATTTATGTTTAGAAAGTGAAAATCGTGAAGTTCATTTAACTGTAATATATCTTACGTTTTTGTATTAGCTGTAAAACAATTAAATCTATGAACACGAGCAATATAATACGATCAAGTAAATGATAACAACAATGTTTTATATAGCCTATAGGGTCTAATATTATATTTAGATCTATATGTAAACAGATCAAAATAAGCAGTAGAGAATTAAGGTTAAAGCAAGCACTTGGTGCGAAATTTATTGGCAATACTAGTCGATCTAATTAGCCGCTGTAATGACAGGAGCAATGCTGCAAGCAGCTGTGAGCCACTAGGGCAACAAATTTCAATAGATCTCTCTAGGTCTATCTGAACGAAATTGAAAGCGAATAAATCAGCATCTTTGGCTACTCTGTCGATATCATGCGTAGCCCGGCACTTCTCCACTAATTAAGCAAAAATATCGTCAATTAATCATTCAGTTAATTAGGCTCATTATTAGCAAGTTCGTTCATTCTCGCATAACTATAAAACTTGCATATTTGATGTTTCTTAGAAACCGATAGCGCTCAGAATTTGATTCTAAATGTTTGTCTGTTTTAATTGTATACTTTCGACATTTGGTTGCATGCTTTTCTTCACGTTATATTTTCTGTGCGTTATGCTTCGAATACATGTAATAAATTATGAAAGTAAAATGCTGTTGTTTTGTATCTTCACTGAAACTTGGGTAAAACAGAGAGAGAAATGTATGAAGCGTTTTAATCACATTAATTCAATCGTGTAACAAGCAATCTACAAGAGATTGATAGAATTCTAGTCTGATCTAGAGTCATACAGTTTACAGCTGAATTGACTAGTGGCTTAGCCAGGATTTCACTAAGGGGGAAGGAGGGAGTTTCCTCCAAAATATAAAGTGATAGCATTTGTTGGTTAATACTCAGTTTTTGGTCTTCGTTTACAAGTATTTGGTCTTCACGTATATGTATTTGGTAGCCACAATCCGCATACATGTATTTAGTCTCAATATACATGTATTTGGTCTTCAATACGTGTATTTCATCGCTGCGTGCGTGTATCAGTTTACAACTCGATTTTTTCACCAAAATTGTCCCAAGAGAGGGTTTGATTAATGTATACTTATTTAAAAACAAAAATTGTTTTAACCTCCGATGGGTAGTGGCGGATCCGTGGGGGGGGGGTTCGATGGGGGCGATCGCCCCCCGCACGGCG